>JBAIZL010000009.1:27539894-27552394 GCA_036971475.1 Prosapia bicincta | reverse complement strand
TTAAAAAATTATATCTCAGTCGGATCCGAACTGAATAACCACGTTTTTGAAATCCATAAAGAATGGAAAACAGAATAAATCGAATAGAAATGACCATTTGTAGAAGCTGATGACTGATGTTAAGATACAAACTATATGAAATGGAAACACAAGAAACAAATAAATGTTAAATAGGCACTAATTGAAGAAATAGAAAGACGAAAGGCCAGGCATATACGGCAACACAGTTACCACTGAGATATTGGGAAATGGAACTCAAAAATAAATAAATAAAATCAGTTCCAAGATTGCAATGGAAGACAGAAATACAAATAGCGATAGAGAATAGAAACCTCAATGATGAAAATGTACATAACAAAATAATGCAAAAGTGATATAAACTGCAACATATGCTGAGAAAAACCTCGAAATACATAACAAAATATGAATTAATATCTGTCTTAAATTAAAAATCTAGGATGGTTTGTAAGTTACTAATGTATAAATCCAGTGGACACTAGTTACACTACGAGAAGCAACGCTATCCAATAGAATTCTGATTTTTAAACCACCTACAGGCACCATTGCGCCTGTACCTATGCTCCATTCAGGACCTACAACGCCCCAGAGGATTAGGTTAAACTCACACACAGACTCACTAAGTCCGACCCTGCGGCCTACCTCGGTGAGTCACCTAATACGCCTTGATTTACAAAAACTAAATTTTTAACCTAACATTTAAGTAATATTGACTGACTTTGGTTTTACATATTATATGCTGGAAATAGATTCGAAACACGATGTAATTATGTCGCCGTTAAGATAATAAAAATATCAACAGTAATTAAATATCATGTTGTGATATTTATTAAATATCAAAATAACTATCTGGTATTTGGAGTCTATTTCCAAGGAACATAGAATCCAAAAATGTCCGAAAAAATTACCTAAATGTAACAGCTTGGAACATTTTAGTTTTATATAGACGAAGGCCTTATAGGTGATTCATGGAAAACTATAGGCGGTAAGCAGACAAGTGTGAGTGTGTGCGCGCGTAGAGATGCGAGGGTCACTTCATTCTCTAGTCATTTCAACTCTGGTCTGGATAGACGTTAGAGTCAATCAATCTGATAAAGCAGATGATTGTCACCTCGACGTAAACAAATTTGTTCAACTTTAACAACAAACGCAATGACATTAGAAATAGATAGTTATTAGAGTTTTTCTGTAGTTTATTTATACACTGAATTGGAAATGAGCCATATGAAATTAATAATCATAATAGCTAATAAATTATATTGATTGATTGCTAAAACTTTGCTATATTGTAGCAAAATAATTAAGCACTCCGTAACAGCTGATAGTACATGACGTAGTCTAACCTTGTATGCTTATACTGTGATATTTCATTTATATACAATAAAGGGTTTTAATATATTGTTATCACGCTGACAAACTGATATCTAGATGGGAGTGAAGTCTAAACTACCGCACAGCATGTTGCGCTCTCTATGCAATATATTACTCCAAAATTACACTGCTAGTGTATCTCGGACATTGCTTGCTGTTTCATCACTGTGTTATGAACTCTAATCTAATAAAACCAGCACCGATGTGTGATATCTTAATTTTCTAATGCAAGTGGTTTGGGTGCAGTGAGGTTAATTTCAAATTTATTACAGCCAGAAGGGTTGCACTTTTATATTAAGCATACTTATTTATACATCTATATTCATTCAAACAAAGGAATTTTAATTGGAACAAACGCAAAATGTATTTGTGTGTATAACTAATATAATAGATGTTAATTTTAATTAACGGTCTAAACAATAATTAAAGCGGATACTCTTATTAAGCCCGTTAAATTTTTTATCGTTTAAACACTATCAAACACTGCCTTTTATATTGAGTAGCAGATTCTTAGAGATAATAATAAGTAACATTTAGTGTTCGTGCTAACAGTAATAAAGTTTGTACTGACAGCGAAAAAACTTGCACAAATACACACACATACACATACACACAAACTCTCTCTCTCTCTCTCTCACACACACACACACACACACACACACACACACACACACACACACACACACTCCTCTCTCTCTCTCTCTCACACTCTCTCTCACTCTCCCTCTCTCTCTCTCTCTCACACACACACACATACACACACACACACTCACAGACATAAACACACACACACACTCTCCCTTCCTCTCCCTCTCTCACACTCTCTCTGTCTCTCACATACCACACAACAGACACATACACACACACATTCACACTTACACTCACGCATACACACACACAAACGTCACTCACACACACACACTCACACACAAATACCACCCACACACAGACACTCCTCTCTCTCTTTCACATACACACACACTCTCTCTCCCTCACACATACACACGCACACAAACACACACACAGACACACTCCCTTTCTCTCCCTCTCTCACATACACACACATACACACACACTCACACTTACACTCACACACACACACACACACACACACACACACACACACACACACACACACACACACACACACACACACACACACACACACACACACACACACACACACACACACACACACACACACACACACATACACACACACACACACACACACACACAAACACACACACACACACACACACACAATACATACACATACACACAATCAGAACATCTGATCAAAATACAAGAATTAGTTATTAATTTTTATTGTTCAAAACTCTTCGTCGGCAAACAGCTCTAACATCAGAAATTAATAAAGTAAGTCAAAATATATGTCAGATTGGATCCAGCATTGTTGTTATATACATATATAAAACTGTTGTCACTTCATTGGATAGCTACTAAAATGAAGGTAATGGGACCTAGAGGACTCCAAGCAGTCAGAGATATGACAAAATCTGTGGTATCTTTCATTCTTAATAACCACTTAAATAAGGAGATGGAATATATATTGGACTTCAAGAAGTTAAATACATGGTCAAAGTCATCGAAATCCTTGACCGAAAACGAATAAGGCCGAAATATTTCCATAAATGGTCATTAAAGTTTCCACCTTTTTGGTTACCAAATTAGAACGAAAAGGACTTAAAGGATTATCAACAATTACTAGGAGTCATCTACACAGCTGAGCTACTCCCAAATAAACCCACAGGATGTTTACGCGTTTAATGAGTTATAATACAATTGTAAAAATTATACTGTTTATTGAATTTTATTTTATTACCGAAAATTAACTTTTACTATTGTTTATGACGCATTAGCCTATATAGAACCGTTAAGTTATATATTTTATTAAATAGTTTCTATAAAGTTAAATATAGTCAATTTACTGTTGTGAGGTTTTATTGACTAAATACATTAAATTAGTAAAGAATTATTTTATTTATACTTTTTTCTTAAATGTAAAATAAAAGATTTTATATTTAATACTTGCACTACATTTTCTAAGACATGGTCATAGGTAAAGAAAGTCACGTTCCCAAGAATAACTTATTTAAATCTTGTGTATTGCAGTTAGTTATAATTGTTATACTTGTCACACAAATAATTGTTATACTTGTCACACATATAATTGTTATACTTGTCACACATATAATTGTTATACTTGTCACACATATAATTGTATACTCGTCACACATATAATTGTTATACTTGTCACACATATAATTGTTATACTCGTCACACATATAATTGTTATACTTGTCACACACATAATTGTTATACTCGTCACACATATAATTGTTATACTTGTCACACATATAATTGTATACTTGTCACACATATAATTGTTATACTTGTCACACATATAATTGTTATACTTGTCACACATATAATTGTTATACTTGTCACACATATCATTGTTATACTTGTCACACATATAATTGTTATACTTGTCACACATATAATTGTTATACTTGTCACACATATAAATGTTATACTTGTCACACATATAGTTGTTATACTTGTCACACATATAATTGTTATACTTGTCACACATATAATTGTTATACTTGTCACACATATAATTGTTATACTTGTCACACATATAATTGTTATACTTGTCACACATATAATTGTTATACTTGTCACACATATAATTGTTATACTTGTCACACATATAATTGTTATACTTGTCATACATTTAATTGTTATACTTGTCACACATGTCACACATATAATTGTTATACTTGTCACACATATAATTGTTACACTTGTCACACATATAATTGTTATTCTTGTCATACATATAATTGTTATTGTCATATTTATACTTATACAAGTGCTGGCAACATACGGCTAACTCGTGTCAATATTAACTTTGCGGAATTATTTGCAAACAGCTGAGTGGAAATAAATAGCAATTACTTAGGGGATATTGTAAAATTCAATTCCTAAATTTCCTATAAACAGAAACGTTTGGAAATTACTAACTCGGCAATGGTACACTCGGTTACAGAATAAAGTTAGGAAAGAAATGTTCATGTATGAGACAAGTCAAGTGATTCAATACTTTTCATATCTATAAATTTGTACTGCCACTTTGGTTATCAATAAAAGATTAGGTTCTTTTGCTATGAAAACGTTTACTGCAAAACTCTACGAAGGGGCTCTGAAGAAACTTTAAAACTATAATTGAATATTGCTATGTAAAGTAATGTTTCTTGAACAATAAAAATATGCTTAGTTTTTTTTAAACTTTAGGAGAAATTAGATTTTTTAGGAGAATCTAAAAGTTATATCTTGCAGTCCCTCAAGACAAAAACCTGATCTGACTCTGACGATATCCCGTCGATAGAGTGTCGTATTCCATGTGCCTTAAAGTATCCCCTAACGCTTATGGTTGGGATTTCATGTGCATTAAAGTATGCCCTAACGCTTATGGTTGGGATTTCATGTGCATTAAAGTATGCCGTCACTCTTATGGCTGGGATTTCATGTGCCTTAAAGTATGCCCTAACGCTTATGGTTTGGATTTCATGTGCCTTAAAGTATGGCGTCATGCTTACGGCTGAGATTTCATGTGCTTTAAAGTATGGTCTAACACTTATGGTTGGGATTTCATGTGCTTTAAAGTATACGCTAACGCTCATGGTTTGGATTTCATGTGTCTTAAAGTATGGCGTCACGCTTATGGCTGGGATTTCATGTGCCTTAAAGTATGCCCTAACGCTTATGGTTGGGATTTCATGCGCTTTAAAGTATGCCCTAACGCTTATGGTTGGGATTTCATGTGTCTTAAAGTTTGTCCTAACACTTATGGTTGGGATTTCATGTGCTTTAAAGTATGCCATAACGCTTTTGGTTTGGATTTCACGTGCCTTAAAGTATGGCGTCACGCTTATGGCTGGGATTTCATGTGCCTTAAAGTATGCCTTAACGCTCATGGTTTGGATTTCATGTGCCTTAAAGAATGGCGTCAGGCTTATGGCTGGGATTCCATGTGCCTTAAAGTATGCCCTAACGCCTATGGTTGAGATTTCATGTGCTTTAAAGTATGCCGTCATGCTTATGGTTGGGATTTCATGTACTTTAAACTATGGCGTCACGCCTATGGTTGGGATATCATGTGCTTTAAAGTATGCCGTCATGCTTATGGTTGGGATTCTTCAATTAATTATCTTACCAGTAATAATAGATTCTATGTGCTTCTGGACTTGAACAAATTTCTCGAAGTTGAAATTGAAATAAAAACAGGACAAATCAAGAACCCATGTTGTACTCCTATATCCAACACAAATCCTTGTTGTAACACAATAAGCCAATTGGAAGTGTCTTATTTTGGGGATAACTCAATTCTAGTTCTCTATCAAGGAGCAAAAAAAGCTTTTTATTTACATTTTGTTTTTTATGAAACAGGTTTTTACTTGGGCAATATTACAAAAATCCATATATAGTATAGTAAGGGCGGGCTTCGATTATCCGAACTTGAAAATTACGTTGAAAGAAAATAATAATTGTAGCGGAGCACACGATGTAAGGGGGCGAGGCGAGTGGAACATTTCCCAAGTTATGTACCAACAATTATTTCTTGTTACTCTTCTACAAAGGCAGAACAACTGTCAACGTGTAATAACACAATTTGTGTTCCTATTATAATAATTATTTGTAATTTTAACATAATACATCTTCATTAATGTGAACAAAACATTTAATCATTAGTATGCTTCGCCGTAGAAGGTGAATTTATTCACCGCAAGTGCGCCATGACGCCGACTATGTTTACTGCAATATAATTGGATTTCAAGAAAAGTTCTCAAGGATAGAGGCTCTGAATAGGATAAAGGGTGGAAAAAGATGTCATGTCGCACGAGGTATAAAGTTAGGGTTGAAGTAAAAAGCCAATTTCTCTAGAGACAGACAAAACAGACGGCACTGTGTTTTACTTCATTGGTTAAAGTTGTAATTGATGTGTCATTTCAGTTTAAAGAGCTTGATTTACTGGATCAAAGAGAGGTCCGTCATTAAACTCGGCAAATACGCTACGGTTTTATGGGCGCGCGTTTTAAGGGCTTTGAAAGTACTCTTTGAAAAAATTAATTGACCTCAGTTTGTCAGTTTATAATTTTATGATGTAAGTTTAACTAGAAAGCTCTCAGCGGCTTAAGGGTCTGCTTCTATCTCATGGCAATTATAAATATTGCAAACAGACAGTTGTATAGGAAACATAAAAAATATAATAAATAGAGATTAATTTATATTTTTATGTTATAATTAAATAATAACTAACATAATTTAACAAACAGTAATTTACTCCACAAACGCGATTCAATGGTAGAGTTAATATTTTCACTGCATCACTTAAACTGTTAGTTTAACTTGTCGTTATAGAGTAGATACGTTTTTAGTTATACCCACTGACGATGATGATGACTTTTCTTTGAAACGCTATTAAGGAAGAAACTATAGATTTCATAAGGTTCTAATTAGCATTTAATTAATCATTGTTCTTACTAGGCAAGAGCTAAGGTTTTGATATATATTTTGATATAATAATTATATAATAAAGTTATAGTACTATAATTATAAATAAATAATTGAATATTATAGTAATGTAATATATATATATATATACATATATATATAAATATATATATATATATATATATATATACATATATATATATATATATATATATATATATACATATATATATATATATATATATATATATATATATATATATATATATATATATATATTAAAAACAACATAGGAGGTTATTCAAATACAAGAATATTTATTAATTTATATTCAAAGCTTTTCGTTGGTAAACAGTACCAACATCATCAGGAATCAAAATTACAATACTTATTGTACTTATTGATGATGTTGGTACTGTTTACCAACGAAAAGCTTTGAATATAAATTAATAAATATTCTTGTATTTGAATAACCTATGTTGTTTTAAATTATTAAACAATAAAACAATATACATATATATATATATGTATATATATACATATTTATATATATGTATGTCATACGTACATACATATATAAATAATATAATGTATAATATATATATATATATATATATATATATATATATATATATATATATATATATATATATTAATTTTGGGAAAATGTCTAGCGTTCAGAGAAGGAGGTCAATATCTGTTGCTTTTGTAAACGAAACAATATTTTCAATTAAGGTTGATCTGTCGGCTTTAAAACTGTTAACGTAAAAACAGAAATAGTTTGAGTTGTCTGTGCTTAGCCTAACTCGTCTAACAATAACAATAAAAATACTTTTAATGGTTTCTACTAGGTTTAATATTGCGTATGTTGACTCGTTTTAGAGAGCCTCCATCAATCAAAATTCACCTTTGAACTTGACTTTCAAATTTTTGACTCCAGAGTAAGTTTTAACTGATGAAGGCTAGAAACAAGCAAGGAAAAGTTATTGTGAGATTGCTATGAACGGGAGATTTGCGACACCTAAAACTTTAGAAGGCTTATAATGGTTTTCTTTATAATTTAAACTGTTAAAATGTTATTTCATTATTTGCCTAGGCTATATTTTTAGTTAAAATGTTATGTTTTTATTTACTTATATTTTTATTTAAAACGTTATGTTTTTATTTACTTATATTTTTAGTTAAAACGTTATGTCTTTATTTACCTATAATTTTAGTAGAAACATTATTTCATTATTTGCCTATATTTTTAGTTAAAACAGTATTTCATTATTTGCCTATATTTTTAGTTAAAATGTTATTTCCTTATTTGTCTATATTTTTAGTGTAAATGTTATGTTTTTAATTACCTATATTTTTAGTTAATGATATGTCCTTATTTACCTATATTTTTAGTTAAAATCTTATGTCTTTATTTGCTTATATTTTTAGTTAAAATGTTATGTGTTTATTTGCCTACATTTTAAAATTTATTCAATACATCCACCTTTTAATATCCTCTTTCACCCCTCAATTCCTTCATCCATTTCATTTCTACACGATTCGGCGTTCCTTCTTTCGCTTCTTGCCGGGCTCCATTGTAATTTTATAAATCCATCTGATTCGGTTTGTTCTTCCATCATGACAATACCACGCCATAGTTTTCTCTATATACGTCATGCCTTTCTCCATTTGATGTTTGACGTTTACCTCTGTTATTGATACGTTATCTAAGTCGTAAGAATTACACTTTGCATCTTTATATTAACGAATTAAAATCGATAATTGCATAAAATCCATGATAACTTTTATTTTAAAATATTTCCCCCTTTAATGTCTGTAATAGTAACATTTATCACAGAAATAAAGAATTCACCGCACTCAGTCGCTATAATTCTTAGTCAGTGGTAAAAAATAAAATTGACAAATGGGGAAAACGTCGCGTGTCGTGTATCACGAGACAATTGTTGCGACTTGTGTATGTCTGTCTGTCAAGTCTCTTCATTTACACAATTCGTTAGAGTGAAATATCGGCGCACGTCTGATAATCCAGCTCCTCTATTCGGATAATGCATCATCCGTCGGTGCTGGTAAACAACATGACTTGTTTTGAAATTGATTTTGTTTTATGATTGATTTCGCGATACTCTCGGTAAACAATGGCCACAATTTATTGTGAATCTATTCCAACAGTCTTATATGTCGAAAGATAAACATCTTCATATTATCAAGACTTTTCAAAACGTCCTTGCTGTATGGGAAGACCGAACATTGAGATTTGAACTTTTGGTAAAAAATATTGGTGAAATATAAGACCAAGAGTATAATAGGCTGCACAAGGCTGTAAGAACTTTTTATTTATTTAACTTACTATTTTTAACGCCGCCGTTTCGCAAATTCACAATATCTTATGGAATTTTAAAGAATTAAATTAAAACAATAAGTTATTAAATTGTATGATTATATGACCTATATCTATGTTATACATATACAACATGAAACATATAGTATACAATAATAAAGCTAATACAATAGACACATTGTCAAAAACGCTTATAACAATGCAGATATATGACAATGTATGTTAAGCAAGCTTTAAAACTGATTATTACGTTTCATGTTGTATGTGTATAACACAGGCGTAGACGATATGGTTATATCTTTTAATTAACTTATTGTTTAATTTTATGTCTTGAAAATGGCCATAAAATATTGAGAATGACCAAAAACGTCGAAGATAAAGAAGTAAATTTAAAAAATAATATAACTACATAACTTAAATTAAACGTAATGTTTAATTTAAATAAATAAAACCTCTATACCACGAATACGTTTGTCATTAATTTACCACCTTATGTACGTTTGTTTGTTTTTCAATTAACCTCTGAAGATGATTACTGTGCAATCGAAATGTACAAAAGGAGTAAAATAAATGAAAATTTTATTTGTGATATAGAGGTTTTATTTATTTAAATTAAATATATAAGACATAATATAGCCTTGTGTAGTTCATTACAGTTCTGATCTTATGTAGTAATATGCACTAGCGGTCAGCTTTTCTCTATTATTATTATTTATCTATATTAATATATAAAAATCTAATGGTGTCTGTCTATGTGAGTGTGTGTGTGTGTGTGTGTGTGTGTGTGATCCTGAATCATGTAAAAATTACTTTACCCATTGAGCTGAAATTTTACAGGGTACGTTTTCTTTAAACCCCCTTAAAACTCAATTCTATACTCCATTTAATACTTAACTTGATTTAGTCATCTGATAATAGCCTGTAACAGTCACTTTTAAACACATTTAACAAGCTGATAGTAATTGTTTGTTGTTATTCATCTAGGTTAGTTTACTTTACAAATGTATTACAAGCAGAAGTTTATTCTTCCCTTGGTTTTCAAGACAATAATCAGTAAGTTTATAGTTTGATGTATTTATTGGCAACTAATCTATAGCTATTATATTACAAAAATTAAACGGTGTTTGTCTGTGTGTGTGTGTGTGTGTGTATTACTCAATCATGTAGAAACTACTGGATCCATTGTGCTGAAAATTGGTATTTATTTCCCGTTCCCACGTGTTCAATATTAGCGAACAAAATTATACCGGGTGACGCAGAAAGTCATCAGAGGTACGAAAAAAATTATTAAAAATAACTCTCACTCATGCCCCAAAGTTTAAAATTTTGGAAAAATGTAATTCCCACCAAACGTGGCGCTAATAGTGCTGGTAAAATTCACATTGCCCACCCACAATACAATGCGTATAAAATGAATAAAAACATGTCCTGGAGGTATATCGATAATTAATGTTTGTTCTTGCCACGAAAAGTTAATTTTATATACCTATGAAGTATCCAGTCAGGATAGATTTGGTTGTAATTTTATACGTTTAACCAGCTGTACACATGTAAGGCTAGAATAGAGATCACGTGACGAAGTATTACTCCGAGGAAGTAGACGTTTAATTAGATAATGTTGTATAAAGTTACAAATAAATATCCTGACTGGATACTTTACAGGTATATTTTAATATAGTTATATAGTATTATATAAAATTACATCCGAATCTATCATAATTGGATAGCTTATAGGTAGACATATATCTAAATACAGTAAACTCCCGATTATCCGTGGGCGGTTTAACCGGTTTGCGGTTTATCCGGGGTCTGCCATTGTTTTACATATATCCAGTTTTTATTCCAATCAGATTCATGTGTTTAAATTTCCAAACGGTGAATTGCGACGTAAATACATATTAGGCTTAATAGAAGTTAAGATGAAGGGAATAGATATGTACGTACTAATTTTTACATTGAAAGGGAAGCATCCCGACGCGGGCCAGCGAAATAAAAGGGCGATCAGACTACTGTATATAAGAGACAATGACAAAATGCTTGGACGCCCGAAAACCTAATGCTTATCATAAGATTGTAAACAAATGTCAGCTAATCTCGGCTATAAATAGTCTAGGACGTAACATATGCATTATCTATGTCTGTCATATACATTATTGATCTTTATGGCTTTGTGACACAAGTAAAAACTGTGCGACAAAATGGTTAGATCTCACATTAAAGCTAAATCAATGCTCACAAAAAAAAACAAACGAAAATGACAGATTTTTTTGTATTATTTGTAAAGGAAATTAAATATGTACATACATACTTACTTTTGACATATACTTATGTACGTATTGTAAATAGTTAGACATATAAATGTACATGTTATAATCCGTCAAATACATCGACATTTTAAATTATTTTTTGTATTTATTTTGTCATCTGAAGATTATTTGTGAATTGCATTAACCGGGGTCATTATTTGTGTAACTTATGGTATAATAATCGATTATCGATTGTTTTGCGTATTATTTGTTCATAGCAGATTATCCGGGGAATTCGTTATCCGGCGTTGCCGGTTTACCCTATTCCACGGATAATCGGGAGTTTACTGTATATGCATACGTAGTACGGCGCGCTGTTAATACGCGGACGTAGTACTTCTTACTACTCTGCAATACATTTTTTACCCAGCTAAAAATTTTAATTATTTCCTTGAGTGAGAGTTTATTTTTTTCGTTTATCTGATGACTCTCTGCGTCGCGCGGTGTAAGTTTTTTCATATCGACACGTGGAAACGGGAAATAAATAGACTACTTGAAATTTTACATGGAAATTCTTAGGGCCCCTGGTTTTCACTTGGGCCTATTTTTATTTAGAAATTCTATCAGGCCACTGTCCCACTGGCCTTGGAAACTGTCTGGTAGGTTTATAAACTATAGTTTGATATATTTATTGGCATTTAATTTCAGTAAATTAAAATCAACCCAAATACAAATTAAATCAATACAAATATTCGTCAACCCCGTACGAAGGACGAGTACTCTACTAGGATTTTATAAGTCAAACTATTTCGGATAAATGTGTTAATTATTTTTGTTGATAACAAGTATAAGAATGTTAAATGCACGTTTTTATTCTTACCACTTTAGCCACTCCTAACATAAATTTGGCAAATAGATTTTATATAACAATTTTAAAATCTCCATGTTACAAAATAAAATGTAGGGTTTCGAAATCTTAA
>JBAIZL010000009.1:27469894-27534894 GCA_036971475.1 Prosapia bicincta | reverse complement strand
AAAAATTGGATATTTGTAAAACAATGGCAGACCCCGGATAATCCGCAAACCGGTTAATCCGCCCACGGATAATCGGGGGTTTACTGTATCTCCTTTACTCAACGCCTTCCATACTCCTCTACTGCTCCAGTTTCCATGTATCATCTCTCTTATCCCATTCTCTCGACCACTGGATCTCGACAAACGTTTAGGTAGTCTTCGCTCTCTCCTAGCCAACACGCTCCTAATCCATCTGTTGCAATTTGGTCTTTTTGCATTACGTACAATCTCAACTTTTTTCTCTTTACCTGACTATGTCTTTTTTACTTTAGTTATTGGTTTTAATACTATATTTCTACTTTCTTCCGTCCTTGCTATTCTACAGTACCTTTAAGTACATTCCACCTACATTTCTACGGCAGTTTTTTGTCTTTTTATAATCCCGCTTACTGTTCCGAACGTTATAATCTTAAAACACATTTGTTAAAATTGAATCACATTTTTGAGAATATATTTTAGTAAACATATTTATATAGAATGTATATATAACGTTTATATAGAAAATACAGCTATAACGTTTGCAGAAGATAATGTATTTCTTGTGGCCACACAATTTGCCTACTTGTAAAAATTGAAAGATCACGCTTAGTCAGTGCGTTATAAACCAGGTTTTTTACAAACATTGCTATTCTGTGACGACATTATCGGTCTTCAAATATCCATAGCGAAGTTTAGTGTCGCTAAAAACTAAACTATTTAATATAGGATACATCTAAAGTAATATCCCAACCTGATGAAAAGAAATTAAAATAAAATTTCATATTAATGTTGATTATATTTATAATAATTAAAATAAATACGTTACTCCAAAGTTTTCAACAAGTTGTGTTTTCTGTAAAGATCAATAACTTGAAAAATTACAAGAGCATGTAAGCTAATTAACAGGCCACTACAAACTGTGGCTTGGCTAACGAACCAGATTAGCAACATGTTTATTGTTTCCATAGCAACGGAGTATGTACTCAGCTTGTTTAAACCGAAACACGGGTAAAAGCATGGGTAAAATTACTAGAATATTTTTAGTACAGAGATAAATAAATAGACAAATACATCTGTGAGTTTGCGCATATAGCTGTGGATAACAATAGGTTATTTTAGAGAGATTTAAAAAAGATGACTAAAAGTTATGTTTATTTGTGTTTTTCTGAAATAATTCATTGCTAATAAATAGCGTTTGTTAATAAATAAATTGCTAATAAGTTAATGTTTAAGCACACGTCTCGAAGGAATGAAAACCAACAGAATATTCGTTTATAATTTGTTGCATTAACGTATCTCTATAGGACAAGGAAATATAAAATGTGATAGAAACAAAATGAACAATTAACAAGCAATATATTAAAACAAAAATTAAAGTCCATTCCTACTGAGATCAAGAGAGAAAATATTGTAAAAGTTAACTTTTTATTTTATAATTACAATTAATATATATGTATATACGTAAAACAGAATCACAGTATCAAGTGGTAAAATAGAAAGCGAATTTCCTTGCAATTTTCCCTCCCTACACAGTATGTACATGGTCTTGTATTGTTATTTTTGTTTGTTACTTTTTATTCGCTATTTTCGTATCTAATTTATGAAGTTGATGGTGATCCATAATTTCTAATTTTATCCATCTCTTTGCAATGAACCTTTTTCCCATAATTTCTTAAACACCTTGCAGTAATACATTTCTTGCAATGGGAAAGTTGGTTCAGTTCCAAAGTGCTGGATGTCAAACATGAAGTCTTACAATTCGTATCCGACCAAAACATCAGTTAAAAAAAGTTTAATTAATGAATTAATATTTGAAAAACTGTTGTTAACATGAATCGTTACCCACTACAGGTTAATAAATGTATTTGAACTTGATTGGATAAATAGAAACATATTTTGTTAACGATTGAAAATTTGTACAAGAGATATATGAGGAGAGTTTGAGTTAATAGGAGGAATTGAAAAACAATGAAGGAATCAATAAAGAAATGACAATGTAGTAAGACACGTTGTTTAAAAGAGGTGAACTACATCTACGGATGAGCAAGGGTCTTACCAACATACAGTATATCATTTTTAATCTATGCCCGAGTAGGAATTAAGTTAATTTAACTATAAGATAACAACAGTAGCTCTAGTAAAATACTTTAGTTGTTGCTGTAGCATGAGAGCTACATGCTGTTGTTGTTGCTGTAGCATGAGAGGTACATGCTGTAGTTGTTGCTGTAGCATGAGAGCTACATGCTGTAGTTGTAATTAGTGTAGGAGAACATTTCTAAATTACAAATGTAGTATTTTGTAACAATTCTGTTAAGTATTTTAAAACTAAAACCAGTCATTGGGAAAGGTTTAACTTCGGTAGAAGCATATGAACATTCGAAACCGTAGTTTACTTGGCGGTGACTCGTCTGGTCAGACAGTGGCCGGTGTACAGTCTTGGACTGACAATCAGTCTGAGAAAGAGGGGGTTTGGTGAACCCAGAGGTTTTGTAGAGTCTGTCACTGACAACGGAAAGGTAATTGGGATCAGGGCTATCTGACGAAGAGTTGGATTTAAGGAGGGGTTTCTGAACGGCAGGACATTTATATATTGGATGGGGCGGTAAAAATCTTTCATTCTGGGGGACAACGTTAGTTTTAAACATTTGGACTGGGCGACCGATCGATTTACAGTAATGACCTTGTGAATACACACACACACACGCGCGCGCGCACACCAAAAGGGGTTAAAGGAAGAAGCCTATGTGGCCTTCGACCACTTCCTCATTTTACTATTTTTATTCTTCTTTAAATCTTCTACAAACCTAGGTTTAATGTGTATAGTATTGAACACAGTGTATTTCCACAGGTAATTTCAAAGATAATGTAGTAATATAAGGCATAACGATTTAATTGTTGCGTACAAAGTACACCTTTCTTTGAATTATAGACTAAAAATGGTTTTTTGTCACTTATAAAATAAACAAGAACGGGTTTCCCTAACTAGCAATGAAGGTGATGCATTGTTAATACTTGTGTATAAACTATCACAAGTAGGTTACATCTCCAAAGGATAAGTTAGAAGAGAAGTTAACTTAAACCTTTTGCCTTTGTGGTTGCAGTTGTATGAAACAATAATGAATTAACTTATTGAAAAGTTAAAGTCGTCGCCGACAGTCTCTGAATTTTCAAATGACTGTTAAATTGGTTTTAAATTGTAAGCAATATTTAGATTAGGGTCCAGTTTAAAGAAAAATACGAAATTCCATAGTTTATATGGCGAGAACAGTTTACTTTAACCTTGTATTGAAAATAATTTTGCTGTCATAGAGTGATGTCATGTAAGCTGTTGCTTGTCATGTAAACGACAGAATACGTGATGCACGCAAATACAGGCTTATCATCTTAATGCATTTAAAACTGGTGATAATAACAAATTGCAATATTTTATAATAAAACTCAAACTTTTATATAAATCATATAAAACTAAATATTCCAATACATACACAAAAAAGTTTGCTTATATTCATTTATAAAATATATTTTTTTAAATTATAAACATTTCCTACAACAATATCATTATTTATTTTTATTATTTTAAGATTTGTGAGAAGCCCAGATATTTTATTCATACCTTTAAATAAACAATGATAAAACAAATTCAATACCGTTTCTAAAATAAAGTGAAGAATTACCAAAATGAAGGTAATAAAGGTTGAGTACTGGGTATGCACGCTTTATTGCCGGAGTAGCTTACGGTAGCCTTCTAAAAGTCGCTGCTGTAGATTTTATAGCTTATTTCTGGTGCCATAATGTTGCATTATGTAATTATATTAAATTCCATATAAAGTATATTTTAAATTGACAAGTATATAAAACAAGAAATGTTGTTCTGGGTGTAGTTGTTATGTTTGAAGCTACAGACTATTTATTGTACTTTTCATGACCTTGAATACAAATATGTTTCTTAGAATACGAAAAAAATATTTTAAATCATGTAAAATTCTGTATTATTTCAGATTGAAATTTAATTGATAATTTAAAAGTTAACTTTTATAAATTACCTGCAACAAAAGTTTTTAAATGATACCTGGTTAAACCCTGTGTGAAGAGATTAATTTTGTGAGCATATTACACCCCATTATATCTTGTCGTAGTTTGAGGCTTTGAACAAGTCACTCCAAGTGTCTGGAACTGCTGATAGCGCTAAAAGTTTTAAACGTGTCTGATGTCGGGTGACTGGAAAGTGCAACGTACGCACACCAAGTAATGCGTATTTTAACCATTCCCAGGAATAAAACGGAGCCCATTTTTTTTTGAACTTATATGTACACAAACTATAATCAGCAGTTGTTAGTTTGAGTAAGCACTGATCGATCATTTAAGGAATATTCTAGTTTTTGAAGTAAGGTTTTTATTCGTATGTTAGTAGTAAATTTTAAAAAGTAAATTTATCGTTTTGATTTATAAAATATAAAGCTGAATTCTTAAAAAATACCTTCAATTTCATACTACAGTAGAACTCCATTTATCCGAACCAACTAAGATTGAATCCTATTCGGGTGAACAGAAATTCGGATAATTGGGTTTTTCAAAAAAAAAGGGTCAATTTTATTAAATTACTATGTTCATCCTATTAAAAATGAGAAGAAAAAACTAATTTTTTAAAATATTTATAATTTTGTTGAAAGCTTCAGAGGTTTTATATATAGAATCGGAGCCGAAATTGGGTTTCCCATAGAACGTGGTTGCAAAAACCACTTGAAAACGGCATCCTCTAATTTTTTTTTTCTGTCGCGTTCATTGATTTTCTTTAAGAAATTTCATCTACATTTTCAAGCACTGACAAGAAAATTAAATGTGTAGGTTTGCATTTTTAATATCTGAAACCGTCGGATTGTCCATCACCGTATGTCTCACTCAACTGTACTCATAACTCATTTGTATGACTGATCAAAAATTAGTTTATCCTCTTACGATAACGAAACTAGTTTTGTTCTAGAAGCCATGGGGGGGAAGCGCACTTACAAACAGAACAATGGACGTATGCGAGTACATCAGACACATCGACTGACTAATCAAAACGAATAGTAGCAGGTCATCTGTCGACGGACGACAGTAAACTACACAATGGACTGAGCATCCAAACAATGTTTGTGCTGCGCCTAGACTAGCTTCGCGGAGAAAATGCCATTAATAAATGAAAAATGAATTATTATTTTGGAAATCGTACTAATTTTCTGTTTTATTTGTTTTCTTGAAATTATGAACTCGATTCGTATAATTGGAATTCCACTATAGTTTCAGGGGAAGTGAGATGTATGATCCAATGCGTATGAGCACTTTGCAATGTAGAGTTGATTTTTTCAACTTTATACAACACCAAAGGCTAACGGCAGAAATAGTTATTATTTTTTATATATAAGGCTTATGGAGAGCTAAATGTAGAAGTAAAAGTATAAGTAGCGTTTATGTCTGTACTATGGCATAAAAGAATTAGTGCAGTGTTACCTACATCAGTAACAATGTGAAGTACCACAACACGGTGCTCCGAATATGAGTAGAAGCCTGAAAAATCTTTATAATAGGGATTTAAAAGTTAAGAGAATTCTAAATTCGGAACTCGTAGTAGAACTCCTTAACGTCTATGATGGAAGATAATTTAGTCAGGCCCTGGTCAAGTATTCAGGATATCACTTGCTCATTGGAGACCGACAATTTCTTCTTAATCATTTATCAGGGTACTAAAATAACTGCAAATGGACCAGTTCTGAATAAACGTTCATATCAAATTCATTATTTCCTAAGGAAATTCCAATATTGTAACTTCAAAATAGCTTTCGGAAAAATGAGATGACACCTAATTAAGAGCTGTTAATAATTGCCCTTAAAATCTATATTGCGCGAGACACCATTTGGCAATGATAACACAATAGGAAAATAATACTTACGGACCTAACCTAGCCTTAATAGAGTAATGACTGCTTACAGTAATGAGAAAATAACTATACCAGAGGATGTGGTTTTTCCAAACCTTCAAATACGTTTGATATGTTCGATATTTCATTGTAAAGTTGTAGTTTGTAAAAATAAATATTTATAGTCGGGTTTTTAAATTATAATACTTTCAAGTCTTCAACCCGACTCGCCTGTATGTGGCTCCTTGGAGTTGTTCATTCAGTATGTTTTAATTTTTGAATGATTTAAAGCAGTTTTATTAATTCATTCTCCCAACTTGTATCTGAATTATTCGTAGGATGACGTAAAACAAATAATTAAAAAAAACTTTTGAATAGGTATGAATTAAGTCATGTAACGCCTCCAAAAATCGCCAATAACTTTCCATAAAAAGGGATATCTGTTTGTTCTATAGTTGAATATGAAAGAACTAAAAAAAAAGAACTGACACGAAACCATTTTAATAAAGCAAAACACATTACAGATATCAAATTAAAATTAAATAACTGTAGTTAAAGTTGGTCTATTGTTAGGTAAATATAGGATATACGTTGACAAAATATCAAAATAAAATTTAATAAGCAGGAAAATCTATTAGAAGCTTTTAACTATTAAATTTAGAATCACTAAAACTAAATACAAAATAATATAAAGTGACTAAGTTTATTAAAGTGAAAAGGATTAAAGAAATGTTTTAATACAAACTAATTAATTTTTATTTTACTTAAAGTCCTCTAAGAGCGAATGGGTTACTTTTCATTTAAAAATTCATATTTATAAACCAAAAGAAACGTTTTCAATAGAAATAAAGCGAGCCTAATTATTTAAGGCCTATTATATTTGTTTAAGAGAGCTTTATTCACAACGTTTCTTATTATTTCAGACATAAATAAGATGCTTTGTTTGCTAAAAATTAAATGAAACAACCCGCCCCACACTTCAACCATTTAACGTTAAGTAAATAATATAATGTTGACTCAAGTTACAAAAAGCACTTTGAATATCAAGAAAAGTAAAATGAATTTCAGTGCAGAAAGAAGTAGGCAGTGTGGTATGAACAAAAATATTGAAAAAGTGTGAGTGATGTAAGAAAAGTACAGTCGTTTAAAAATATCTAAAGTAATCTTGATATTAATATATGAAGTAATTATTTTTAAATACCAAGATTTTTAACAAAGATATAAATTTTTCACAAATATTAAAATGATTGTTATGGAATTTGAAATATTCTGACTCATTTACATTTAACAAGCACGACATACTGTGCTATATACAACCACCCACACACACACTCTCTCTCTCTCTCTCACACACACACAAACAAATATAATTAGAATTAGAATTATAAATAATATAATATTATAATTATATATATATATATATATATATATATATATATATATATATATATATATATATATATATATATGTATTATTGATTGTACCAATAAAACGCGTTTAAGAAAATAAACTATTGTTTTTGAATTGGTATTTATTAATAATTATTACTACATTTCCTCACAAGCAAAACTCAATTTTTGGATTGCTACTCCAGCTATTAATTGATATCGACTGTGAATCTGTGTTTTCTTCAAATTTAACAATTTAATAAACTTTCGTAGAGTAGGTCAGTTGAAAACAAAAGAGGTCAATGCTAATTGAGGTTTGGTAACGCTGTTTATTTAGTTGTCAGTGTTTGAAATAATTTATGTAATTTATAGTTGTCTTGTGGATTGTTTAATAATAATTACTATGTAAACACTCAAAACATAAATGAAATTTTACTGGAGAAATTAAAGTTTTATCAAACCCAATATTTTGTTTAACTTTATTTAATATTTGTCGTTGTTCTTTGTTAAATTGAATATTTTTCTCTGGTATTCGGTTATCTATTTTTACACCTTTACGTACTTATTAATATTTTCTTTAAGCTACTTTGTCTTTGCATGTATAGTTAGAACTTAAAAAATGTAAAAGGGTGTATTTTACACACACACACACACACCCACAAACAAACAAACAGACATACACTCTCTCAAACACAAACACACACCAACACACACACGCGCGCGCGCGCGCGCGCACACACACACACAATAGCAGGAGTGTTTTAACTCATAAATCACAAATTATATGAACTGTGTTTACTTAATAAAATTAGACAACATTTTTTGTGTACTAAATAATAGAAATACACAAAAATGTGTTTAAAATCCTTATTATTTCGAACTTTTATCTAAGACATGTTTTAGTAGAAATAAAATCGTGTTGCCCATTTACGAGGTTTAATAATACAGGTATTGTAAGTTTAAAAAAAATTACTTCTTATAGTAGCATTCGTTTGTAGTAGGCAGGAATTCCAATGTTAATTGGTGGCAAATATATCATTTAATATTTTCAACATACTGTCCAAATGATAGTGTAGTTTCAAAATAAAATGCCTGTGAAATATTCTACCGAATTTGGAAATCTGACCTCGGCCGAATAATCGACTACAATATTTTAACTACATAAATTGAAATGCGTTAATTAATTACTGAATGAATCGTCTTATAATTGTTTCATGTATTGAAACCGAAGACAGATGACTATGCAGTATTTCAGCGCAATTGAACATCGGAAAGTGGACGAAAAATCGATTATAAGATTTGACTCATTGGGACGTACTGAGTTAAATAAGGCGTGTAAAAATTGCTTTTACTAATCTAGCAATACAGTTCCAACTTCAGCCTTTCGGTTGAATGACATGTTTATCTTATATATTTATGCAGTGTTAAGACAAATAAATTGTCTATTATTGCCTTAAAAGCCTAAATCAAGAAAGGGTTGTGAATAATATTGTGCATGAACATAAAGCTAAAATTCTGGTAAGTGAGAAACTATCAGGGATGAAGGAAATTGTCAGAAATGTAGGAAGCTGTCAATAATATAGGAAGATATCAGAGATATGGTTTCTCGGATGGACATTGTAAACTGTCAGGGATATAGGAAACCGTCTGGGATAAAGGAAACTATCAGAGATTTTGGATGTTGACAAGAATATAGGAAGATATCAGAGATATGGTTTCTGGGATGGACATTGGACACTGTCAGGGATAAAGGAAACTATCAGAGATTTAGGATGTTGACAAGAATATAGGAAGATATCAGAGATATGGTTTCTGGGATGGACATTGGACACTGTCAGGGATAAAGGAAACTATCAGAGATTTAGGATGTTGACAAGAATATAGGAAGATATCAGAGATATGGTTTCCGTGATGGACATGGACACTGTCAGGGATAAAGGAAACTATCAGAGATTTAGGATGTTGACAAGAATATAGGAAGATATCAGAGATATGGTTTCTGGGATGGACATTGGACACTGTCAGGGATAAAGGAAACTATCAGAGATTTAGGATGTTGACAAGAATATAGGAAGATATCAGAGATATGGTTTCCGTGATGGACATTGGAAACTGTCAGGGATAAAGGAAACTATCAGAGATTTAGGATGTTGACAAGAATATAGGAAGATATCAGAGATATGGTTTCTGGGATGGACATTGGACACTGTCAGGGATAAAGGAAACTATCAGAGATTTAGGATGTTGACAAGAATATAGGAAGATATCAGAGATATGGTTTCTGGGATGGACATTGGACACTGTCAGGGATAAAGGAAACTATCAGAGATTTAGGATGTTGACAAGAATATAGGAAGATATCAGAGATATGGTTTCCGTGATGGACATGGACACTGTCAGGGATAAAGGAAACTATCAGAGATTTAGGATGTTGACAAGAATATAGGAAGATATCAGAGATATGGTTTCTGGGATGGACATTGGACACTGTCAGGGATAAAGGAAACTATCAGAGATTTAGGATGTTGACAAGAATATAGGAAGATATCAGAGATATGGTTTCTGGGATGGACATTGGACACTGTCAGGGATAAAGGAAACTATCAGAGATTTAGAATGTTGACAAGAATATAGGAAGATATCAGAGATATGGTTTCTGGGATGGACATTGGACACTGTCAGGGATAAAGGAAACTATCAGAGATTTAGGATGTTGACAAGAATATAGGAAGATATCAGAGATATGGTTTCCGTGATGGACATTGGACACTGTCAGGGATAAAGGAAACTATCAGAGATTTAGGATGTTGACAAGAATATAGGAAGATATCAGAGATATGGTTTCTGGGATGGACATTGGACACTGTCAGGGATAAAGGAAACTATCAGAGATTTAGGATGTTGACAAGAATATAGGAAGATATCAGAGATATGGTTTCCGTGATGGACATTGGAAACTGCCAGAGATATAGGAAACTGTTTGGGATAAAGGAAACTATCAAATATATATGAACCTGTACAGAATATAAGAATCTAACAGGGATTCTGTTGAGAAGCTGTTGAGAAGATCTGAAAATATAAGGAATATAAGAATCTATGTGAAAAAAAAGACTACTAATAGGCATATTGAACATAAAAGGGATTATCATAAGCAAAGCTCAATTTAAGGGATATATATATATATATATATATATATAAAACCCCTTACATAAGTGTATATACAACCTATTACATGGAGAGCAGAAAACTTGAGTTCGTCATGACGTACTATAACCTTATACTTGTCTGAAAACATTTTCTGACGCTACTACTGGTGTTATTAATTATACCTGAGCAGGGTTCCACGTATTGGATGAAACGAAAATGGGTCTTGTGTAAGTATAATTTCAATACTGGTGAAAGAAAAACAATCGCTAGTGTATTTTACGGGGTGTAGTAATGCCCCGTAAAGAGATGTATGCAGCGACTATACAGCGATAAATGAAACAGCGGTGAAAAAGGTAGAATAATAGTGACATTACATCGGGCGACAACGTACGTTTTTATAGTAATGTAATAAGTTACTTATTTGTGTTTTTATAATTAGGTTTGAATATTGTTTAAATCCACTTTTAACCGCCGTGAACTTGTAAATTCATATTTAAACTGGTTTAAAGACATTAAAATCTTCCTTGGTTTTAAAGTTGGATTTTTGAAACTAATTAGACTTAAAGGAAATACACAGTCGTGTCCTCACAGTCGCGCGCTCAAAAATACTGAGACCGAAGACTTGGTGATTAAAGAAGATACAGTAAAATAAAGAGAAAAAGGTGTGCAGCGCATAATTGTGGTTATAAAGATACTAGACTCGGTGTTTATTTATACAAGTAACTGAGAGATTAGCAAAATGCACACTGACATATTACCGTCCCCTAGAAAGCGACGAGCATGCCTGTTCTCTAGTCATGTGCCGACTAAAATGAATCGATACTAATCACTATTGACCTTGAAGACAAATCGTAGAAGCGATATAAAGAGTCAGCGTTGAACACGGAAACGGTAAGCGACTTTATATTACAGTTCCCTAAAAAGCGATGATCATGTCTGTTCTCTAGTCATGTGCCGACTACAATATATCGATACTAATCACGATTGACCTTGAAGACAAATCGTAGAAGCGATATAACGAGTCAGCGTTGAACACGGAAACGGTAAGCGTACTTTATATTACAGTTCCCTAAAAAGCGATGATCATGTCTGTTCTCTAGTCATGTGCCGACTACAATAAATCGATACTAATCACGATTGACCTTTAAGACAAATCGTAGAAGCGATATAAAGAGTCAGCGTTAAGCGTACAGTATATTATAGTCCCCTAGAAAGCAATGAGCATGTCTGTTCTCTAGTCATGTGCCGACTAAAATAAATCGATACTAATCACTATTGACCTTGAAGACAAATCGTAGAAGCGATATAACGAGTCAGCGTTGAACACGGAAACGGTAAGCGTACTTTATATTACAGTTCCCTAAAAAGCGATGATCATGTCTGTTCTCTAGTCATGTGCCGACTACAATAAATCGATACTAATCACGATTGACCTTGAAGACAAATCGTAGAAGCGACATAAAGAGTCAGCGTTAAGTACAGTCTCCTAGAAAGCAATGAGCATGTCTGTTCTCTAGTCCTGTGCCGACTACAATAAATCGATACTAATCACTATTGACCTTGAAGACAAATCGTAGAAGCGATATAAGGAATCAGCGTTGAACACGGAAACGTGTAAGCGAGGTATTACTATATTATACTATGACCTGAAAATTGTTCTGAAAATTGTATGACCCTATTATTATACTAACAACCTGAAAACAAATTGTTCTTAGTACATAGTCCCACATGGCAATACAGACAATATTATGTATGTCTAATCAAAGCTATTTGTTAAACAGTTCCTATTTCTATAAATATTTTTTTTATACAACTAATATATTTATTCATATACAAGCCTAATAAATATATTATTAATTAAATATTTATTATTATTCAATAATAAGAAATAATTTAAACATATTCTAAAGACTGGATATTATTTAACCTTTTCAACAGCACTCCCGAATATACTCGATCCCAATCGCTGCGCGATGTTGAGCACGCACGAGAATACTCGGTTTGATAGTAAGGAGATAAAGACAGTTAAAAAACAAGGTATAAATTAAACTTTAGTGCATCTAGAAAACGTAATATATACATACATCAAAATTATCCACATATTTTATAACAGAAGATTTTTGCTAAACCAGATAAAGAGATTAAATACCGAGGAATATATGTATATATATATATATATATATATATATATATATATATATATATATATATATATATATATACTCAACATAAATTTATCAAGAGACTGATAAGGATTCAATGTAATAGTAACACCCTATAAAATAATGTGCCATGGGTTAACACATTCAATAACTGAGAGCTTTATTTAAAGGGTCATTCGTATTGATTCGGTGGGCAAATTATCTTTTACCGGAGAATTACTGGAATATAACAACAGCGGACGTTAGGCCGATTAAGCTGGGGGCGAGTTTTACATGGCCAAAATGCAAAGCCTGAGTGTAAATTGTTCAAAGGTTTATAACTTTGTCTGTCCATGGCTTAGCGATACAAAGAGTTTAAATATTGCAATTTAACTAACTTAAAATGATAAATCTTGTTATAGTTTTGTTACATAATTTGCTTTATACCATTTCGTAAAATTTTATTTATGACTTTTAAAATACCTTTTGTAGGTTTTGTAAAACTGCTATATATATATATATATATATATATATATATATATATATATATATATATATTTTATAAATACTTTTATTTTATAAATTTACTCCGTGAGTCGCATTATTTTTATCTCCTACAGGGAGTAGAAAAGGTAGAATATTGGTAGAATTAAGATATAGAAGTAAAGACGATCATACATCATGTGTGTAGGGTTGCATACACGAATTAAAGCATCTCTTTATCTTGGTCATATATAGGTGTATAGGAAGAAGGTAAATGGAATTACCTATACCCAAGGTCATAATGACCCCTAGTAAAGAAAAGGTGGGACATTCAAATATCCCATAGTATGGTCTCTTCATTGACACCTGAGTATAAAAGTGTCTAGCTTCTACTAAGTTAATTAACGTAGGTTTTTATTATTGTTATAATAATTATCATAATTACTTTCACTCATTATAAAACTCTTAAAAATTGAATTTTCAAAACATTCATATTTTTAAGTAATACAATAGAAAATGCTTTAGAAGAAAAAAATCTGCATGGCTGCTTTTTTGGATGTAGCCCAAGCATTTGATAAAGTATGGCATGAAGGGTTGAAGTATAAGCTCTATAGAGATTTACCAATACCGTTTTATCAAATACTTTCATCATATTTAGAAGAAAGATATTTTAGGGTTAGATATGATGAAGACTATTCAGACTTGAAAAAATATCTGCTGGAGTACCCCAGGGTAGTGTACTGGGGCCTACACTTTACCTACTATATACGGCTGATATTCCACTGGGTAATAACATAATGACAGCCACGTTTGCTGATGATACCGCACTTTTATCAACAGATAACTCTGTTACCAAAGCAGCCAATAGTTTAATAGTTACAAACTGCCATGAATAATCTTTATATTTGGACTCGAAAATGGCGCATTAAGTTAAATGAAACTAAATCCGTTCTTGTAACCTATACAAAACAGAAAGTTTATTACTCCACAAATACTGATAAATGGCAATGCTATACCAACAGCAAATACAGCAAAATACCTAGGTATGAGACTGTATGCAAAATTGAAGTGGAAGGAACATGTAAAAAAGAAAAAAGAAGAACTAAATGCCAAATATAGAAAGTTATACTGGTTGATGGGCCGTAGTTCTGAACTATCACTAAATAATAAAATAAGATTATACAACCAAATCCTAAAACCCATCTGGACATATGGTATTCAATTATGGGGATGTACCAAAAAAAACAAATTTGGAAATGATTCAGACATTTCAAAATAAGGTATCACGTAACATGGTAAATGCCGTACCATGGTACGTTAGAAATGAAGACCTGCACCGGGATCTTGTTATAGATGAGGTTAAGGTTTATGCCTCTAAGCATTTGCATAGACTGCATATACATCCTAATCAGGAGATTGAGCCAGTCCTTGATGTGACTAGGCATGTCCGCCGTCTACAAAGAACTAGACCACATGATTTGGCCACTTTAGAACAAAGAGAAACTTGAGTTTTCCAACACCATATTTTTTTCTAAAAATGAAAGTAATTAGTCAGTTGCTTCAACTGGTCATGACAAAGAGAGGTGTTTTTAGTGAGTAAGAATCTCACACTGTTGTGTAGTACGGATGGCGCAGCGTCTTTTTAAAGATTTTCACCTACCCATTAAAAAAAAAAAAAATTATATTTTTTTCATTGCTGCCTTTGTGGATGCATGAGGATACAAAAGTAACGTGTGTAGTAAGGAGCGTTTCCTTTCAGTGGGGTCAGCTATTGGAGTTTTTCTCTGTCCATAATTACTTTTATTTGTATCCAATACCTTTTTCTCAATATGTGGTTCAATACAATGAAGTTTTCTCCCATAAGTTTTCTTTTCGACTGGGCTTCACGTGCTTTCTTTTATTTGGACACACACGAATCACTTTCGATGTTCATCGGAAAATCAATTTTATAAATAGAAGAATGTCATCGATAGTCTACAGAGGGATGACTTCAGAGTGACTATTAGATTTCCGTAAATGTTATGCATCAAAATTCAGATTTTTTATAAATATTGATTCTCTGTTAAAATTAGGGAACAAATGGAAATTGATTAATTAAAACGTGTAAAGCAGGTTCTTAATACTTTTCAAAGGTATTTCTACTTTGAAGGTCTTATTACGGATCCTCTCCACTATTCTTGCCCATTTCATCTTAGCCACAGCTTTTACAATTAATGATATTATAAATTTTTGAAGATTTATCTCTATAAAAGTCATATACATATATGTGTGTTAAGAGTTATATCGGCCTTTAGTTATCGCAGTGAATAGAATTTCACTATGATTTGTCTACGAATTTATTTTTCATCATACATATTTGTCACCTAAATTTTGAATACTTTTTTTGTTGTTGTTGTAATCTTCTGTAACTGTGTTAGCGAAATGCACATAAACATTGTAAATATTTGTAGCAGAGGTTTATTAATTATAGCTACGATACTGTACTCTTATTGTTTATGTACGGCAATTTCAATAATGGTTGAGCAAATAAATTAACAAGTAATAATTTACATTAATTGGCCCAACTTCGTTTTATAATATGTTACTTTAAAATAAATTATAAACAAGAAGAAAGAGATTTTAAGTCGCAAATAAATAGTGCTTATACATAAATTATTAATTGAATGGTAATATAACCTCATTTTAGTAACACTGTTGTTTAAGTAATTCTTTAAGAATTACCATAGGATTTTATATTTTATTGATAACAGCTATATTAAATACCCTTACACCTATATATGTACACCTATACAGGCTACCTATACGTCATTATAACACTGCTGTTTTAAATAGGTTGAAAATATTTAGTTATAGAACTTAATTGTGCTAACTAAACGTAAGCTAAACGATTACTGAAATGAAACAGTAGACGCCACTCTCTCTCTAGTATTATATCTTAAATGGATGCATTGGTTTAGGATTTTAAATTAAACACGCTTGTACGAGTATAATAGGTTGAAGCACTCTGTTCTATAAAGAATCAAATTATACAGTTGCATTGAGGTTATGTTTTATATAAAAAATAATAATTATTGCAAATATCAAATTGTTTTGTTCACATCAACATGTATTTTAAAAATATATGCCTAAAGACATAAACAAGTTGACCATAATGCAAATGCCAAACGTACAAAATACTCACAAATTAATCATTTACTATCTCAGATTATCTGTTTCAATGTCAAATTCACCATCATAATCAGTGAGTGTTGCTACTGTAAACTCTTAAGTTGTAACTAGAGTTGTAAGTAAGAGTTCGTAGTAGCAACACTCACTGATGATGATGACTTTGTTATTGAAACGCGTCCGGAGTTAATGAACGCTTAATTTGTGAGTTTTGTATACGTCTTTTTTTTGTATTAACATAACTTCACAAGCTAAGCTCAAAGAATAATTGTACACAGTTGACCATACGTAAAGACATACGTAAAGATTGACCAATCTTTATCAATTATTATAAGTTAATAAGACCCCATATATAAGCCCAAGGACAATCAGCTTCTGATACTAAAAAAATGAGCTGTCGATATGGACACGAGACGATGAAATGAAGACGGCAGTGATCGGGAGAAGTACGTTACGGGCTTCTTGCAAATCCAAACACGGTGTGAGCACGCGCTCAGGTTTTGCCTCGGCTTTAACAGTGTACAAACTACATACATAAGAACTACGACCAGGCTACTTACAACAAAAAGAGATTAATGCTACCAAGTCTGCCAGCTATTGTCTCTTAACAATACTTGTTTTTGCACGTTGCTACATTTATACGCGATGTTAAAACCTTTTGTTTTGTTACAAGAGATTAATGAAAAGTACTTTTGAAATAAAATCAAGTACACAATAAACTTTTATTGTTGTTAAAAATAACCTTAACAATGCTAGAATATTCATTATTGTTATAATTATGCATGGAAATTTAAGTTTATTATAACCAACTTTCGAATAAAAATGTAATTGATATTATAACTATACAAATAAAATAAATTAAAGCAATAAATGTTTTTCATTATATTACGTAATAATGCATTTCTATTCGTACATTCGATGAATATTTGTTCACTGTGTGATGTTTTAAAATACGCAACAAGAAGAATGTTCATAGGAAATAAGGGTAGTGTATTTTTAGAATGGTGAAACCGTGATATTATTGAGTTCAACCGTGTGCATGTAATACAGATTTATGGAAACAACTCCACTTCTGCTGCTTTAATATTTAAAGGAAACACGGCTGCGGAGAAAGCGGCCCGCTACGCTCAGTAGCTAGCGAATATTTCTCCGAGACTCGAGTTTACAGAACGTTTCTTGGCCAGGAACTTTGTCAACTTTTCGCGAGTTGAAAGTTCATTTCCTTTCAACTGTAAAGTGAAAGTAAATCGTGCAAACGAATTTTTCCCTCGAAAGGGTATTGTAAGCTTTAATGCGAAATTCTTGAGAAAATTTGAAAGCATGGTAATTTTAACTTGTAGTTTACAATGACTCTAGAACATTGATGGAATGTCAGTAAAATATAAATACAACACAATTTAACATTAATAATCTCAACGTAATATAATTGAAGTACAGTGTTTAAAGTTTTATTCATCTAGTTTCCTAGAAAAAATATAGTTTCTAGAAAATAGAAATTCCAAACAAGCCAATGTTTAGTTCTTTTTGTAACATTATTCCGTTTTTACCGCTATTAGCTTCAAACGTCATTTCTAAGTATTAAACAATGGATTACTAATCTATGAAACAAAATTTCCTTGGCTGCTTGGCGGAGCTGTCTTGTTGTTGTTGAGCCCCTTTTGTGTGCTGTTTCTGAAAAAAACTCATTTACAGCAGTTTTATTATTGTGTATGACTTTATAGTAGTTTTGTACAATTTGGTTTGGCTAGTTGCTTTATAGGCATCAGTGAGGTCAGTTACATTTAAATTTTGTACGTGGTTGCTTGGTGATTTGAGCGTTGTGTGATGTGCTTTGCTGTTGATTGGACTGATTTGTTTAGGCTTGGATTTTGGTGAGGTGTGGATTTTAGATTTTCGACCTTCATGGTGGCTCGTAGACGAAGCACAGGGGTCGATTCCTGCGCGTCGGAGGCGGTGCCGGATCTGTGACTATTGCCGACAGATGCGGATGGGAGGAGCGTTCTGCTCGATCTCTGAGTGACGTAGTTAGTTGGATGATGAAATCATCTAGGGATGGGACGTTAAGTCCCGCGGCTATTACCGTGTTTTTCACATACCACAGGGAGTTGGTGATTAGTCTGAGCGAGACGTTTTGTAAAGAGTGCAGCTTCCTCTTTGATGCATCGCTCAGAAGAGAGTACCAAGCGGGGGCTGCGTAGGTGATGATAGGTCTGATGTACATTTTGTACACCATCAGCCTGACGGACATTGGGATAGGGTTCCCAGCTCCGCGGATGACAGGGAAAAGCCTTTGGCGGGCGCCAATAGCCTTTCCGATGGCACGTCGGAGGTGGGGCTGGAAGGTGAGCTTGTTGTCAAGCGTCACCCCTAGATACTGTACTGTGGTTTTCCATGCTATGGGACTGTTGTTGAGAAAGAGTGTTGCGACAGGACAAGCTCGTTTGTTACTGAAACAAACGGCTTCAGTTTTGTCCGTGTTGACTGCGATTCTCCACTTCCGAAGCCACGGTTGGAGAAGGTCTAATTGTCTCTGCATGTATCGCACTCCAAAGTTAATATTTAGAGTGCGATACTGCAAAATTTCCTCTAAGCACAATGGTTTTATATACGAATTAAGCATCAGGTTCTTGTAAAACCCGTTAGTAATATTTAAAATAAGGTTTGGAAATGCAAAAGTTATGTGTAGGTGCTACTTTAAAAAACTATACTGATACAAATATTGATTTTTCTTATTGCAATAATTATTTCTTTTTCCTAAATGTGTAAGAGTATGAAAATGTACAACATACAATTTCATTAAACTAATTTTAATTAGGAAATAAAATCAAATTTATTTGTTTTAATTAACAATTCAAAAGGATACTACGATAATATAATAACGTTTATGATATATTATATAATAAGTAGTTTGGCTTATAAAATAATATCGTTATCATTATACAAATTCAAAATACAATATTTAAAAAATGTTGCTTTATTATGTAAATCAGTCGAAACATAATAGAATTTATAGAATAAAATAGATTTGTTTAAGAAACCAATATGTAAAAAAAGTATATAATCTTTTGTTAAATTATCACAATTTTCTGAATTTTTTGTAAATTATTTGATTGGTTTAAGCAGTAACTATTTTGCAGTGATATGCTTCAGTTGGATATTCAAGTCCGTAACAAACTTTGTGTGTATTATGTTTATACTTAGATATTAGGTTTTCGCTAATTAAAAGAAATGTGATGTATTTAGTTACTTAAATTATTTAAAGGTTTTTAACCTTAAGTTTTTACCAAGTAATTGAATCGAATTATGGCCTAAAATTAACAATATATATTTTATGCATATAAGTTGTGTATATATATATATATATATATATATATATATATATATATATATATGAAAACTTTCATTCCTGATGATGTTGGTACTATTTACCAACGAAAAGCTTTGGATATAAATTAATAAATATTCTTGTATTTAAATAACCTATGTTGTTTTAATATATATATATATATATATATATATATATATATATATATATATATATATATATATATATATATATTAAACAATATATATATATATATATATATATATATATATATTAAATAATATATATATATATATATATATATATATATATATATATCGCAATATGTATTCTTGTGTATTATTACAGAACTGAGTCAAAATACAAACACAAAAATTATAACTGACTTTACAATTATAATATATATGTATATATATATATATATATATATATATGTGTGTGTGTGTGTGTGTGTGTGTGTGTGTGATAAAAGTGTTATGTAGTTTAAACGGAAACTGCATTTCCAATGTCAGTCGCAAAATATTTAAACTGGCAGAGAAACGTTACCCTAGCTTTCTGAAATATCTTTCGAGTTTTTCAAGGCGGAGGTGTTTATTCTAGACTCCCTCCTGGTCCGCAACAGGTGTATCAGTTACATGTTGCAGATATTTGCATGATCAGAGAGGGTGAAATTCTAAATATTATATTTCCAAAGCAAGCAAGCCCTTTACCTTTAAGGAAGGTATAAGCGAAATCGGCGTTTAAAGGTTCACTGAAACATTTTCTTAAATATTTGAATTCCTCACAATGTAAACATGTTCATTCAATACATAATTCTTTTCCAAACAAATTTAATAACAATTTCGTTTCGCAAACAATGTCTTAAAAATATCATTTTGGTAAAAAATTGGGTGCGTAATATTTATTAAGATGTAATAAAAAATAAATATGAAGGTTTATAATTATAAAACCATTTCCGCACACAAAAAATAGGAATTAAATTTATTAGAAGAATTAAACGAAATCTCAAAAAAATTGTAGGAGAAGAAGTCTAAATTGTTAGAGGCATCCATTTGTATGTGTTATTATACATTTTAAAGACCTAGTATAGTTTTGTGTAGCCCTATATTTTATAATGTTCATTAACAATTAAAATACTTTATTTCCAAGACTATTTAAAGTTGTTAAAACTACAAAACAAAACTTATAGCATTATTGTAGAACAAATGGAATAAAAAAACCAAACGATATAACCGTTCCCATTTTATATATTTAAATTGAAAGTTTTTTTTAACATCTTTACATCTTTCTTATCATTTTTATTGGCCTCAAACATTAGCTAAAACTTTAATGAACTGGATAATATCTCTATGTAAATCCAACATTTTCACCTGAGATTTTGGAATATTTTCCCCCAAATATTATTCATTCTTACGTCGTTAATGCAGGGGTTTCTCCGCATAGGATATAATGAGTGACTGATATTGGTAGTTGCTTTGCTATATTTTATGTTATTTTACTTTACTTTAATTTTTATATCAGTCTAAATATGTTGCTAAAATAATTTATTTTTTCTTAGTTCTAACTGTAAAAGATACGTGGTTATCAATCAGTATTTACTATTTGTGTGTACATTTTTATTTATTTAATGCCTCTTCATAATAGTATATAATATACGACAGAAGAGACATGAGAGGAGACGTGAGAGGCGAGAAGAGAGAGGGAGGAGAGTGAGACAGCGTTTGTTTGAATTCGTATAGTTATTTTATCATTTGTATATTCTCATATTCTCAATGTTGCTTAAGGATTTTTTATAAATAAATTCCATGAATTAAAAAATAATAATTTCGCTATCAGATTCGAATTGCATTTCAGTTTTAGGTAACTATCTTCATAAGTAAGTCAGACTGCTTCTGAAAATAGTAACTGAAAGGTTCGTCAAGTGTTATAGTAAATAAATAAATTCCGTTGTGGTAATTGGGGTTTTTTGTTTTTAGTAAATTCTATTGCAAATGTGAAGTTGTTCTCTATCAATACGTTTACGTGTATTACTCTTATATATATATATATATATATATATATACATGTAAGAAAAATGTATTGAATCATACAATTCAAAGCTTTTTGTTGGTAAAGAGTATCAACATCATTAGGAATAATGTGTGTGTGTTTGTGTGCGTGTGCGTGTGCGTGTCTTACTAGAAAGTTGTAATTCTAATTTGTATATTGTTTACATTGAAACTAATAGAGCAAATATCACAGATTACAATGGAATTCCAGTTGACTAGTTCGGATTGTTTTATTCAGGTTTCTAAAGCTGTTCATAATTGACTTTTGTTTATGTGATTTTCACTTGATTAGGGGTACAAAAACTTTTTTAAACAATCTAAACATGAGAAAACCAGTAAACAATGGCTTATATTTGGTCTTAGAAGAAAGCATACGTCATAACCATGGTTGAAAAAGTCATGTTTGCTAGCTTTTGAGCTGTTTAATCACCGGTTGTATTTAAGTCCAAGTATTTTTGATTCACAGCAAAGTTTAAAAAATATCGTTAAATAAACAACAAAAAGTAGAAAAGAGAACCTTATTTTTTATTTATAATGTAGAAATAAGACATATATTCTACTTATACACAGAAATATAAAATGCAATCCACATCAAGTTACCTATGTAACGTTGATGTTTTAGTAGTATCAAATTTAATCCATGAACATAAATATACTTTCTAAGTTTCTACGTTTTATACATTTTCAAGTTTTTATACTTTTATTTGCGTTTTAATTTAGTAATTTCTTAGAAACCAGAGGCACAAGCATTTACGTATCTCATTATTCTTGCAATAGAAAAATAATTTTTAGTTGAAGAATTAGGTCACATATTTAAATTCGATGGGTTTGGAGCAACAAAGTTTGCTGTGATTTTTCTTGATTTCTAACACATTTGTACATTGAGTTTACATTTTATGCATTTTCCTTTTCTTAAATAAAGATGAGCAGCAAAAATAACCTTTAAGGATATTTTCAAAATTATTTTGTGTGAGAATAATTGTCTAAATATTTTAATATAATGTTAGCAGTATTAGGTATTTCAAACTATAGCTCTTTAAGTACTATTTCTTGCCGTTCTGAGCTAAATCATTGCCAACGTTTTGGATCATTAGAATTTTCTAATAGTTACTATCGAAATAGAATAGTAATATTTATAGCTACTATAATAAAATATAAAATTTGAAATACAAAACAGAGTAAAATTAAAGGTTCAATTTTAATATTTGTTATGAATGAAAATGCAGTTGATAAGCGATTTAACATTATTTGTTATAAATCAGCAACTTTTCGGCATCTAGTTCGATGCCCTTATCAATCCTGTTGTGCACTAAAGGAAGTCCTTACATTTCAGTCAAACGTGTAATGTGACGAGGTAAAACATCAAACTTCCTACACTTCAATAAAAACGACCTTTGAGCTTTTGCTATGCTAAATCTCCAGTATCGCGAAGAAAATATTAAAAACTGGCAGTAATGCCCCCAAAATCTACACAAACCTATATCCTGTATAACCTTTACAATACATATTGAACAATAGTTACATATATGTTGTACGTATACTGATCAATAAGTATTGCTGATACTTTTACAGTTAATATCCGGATTACATCCATTCATTTTGCCGTGCATAGAATCGCAGTTCTGACGTTTCGCTAGAATCTCAACTAGCATTAACGAGGTGAACCCAATAGTTGAAGCGCGAGTGAAATATTTTGAGAATTTAGGCTACATGTTGAGACCGGAGCTGTCTGCAACATTCGCCCTTCAACTGTTGTTAGGTTCACCTTGTCAATACTGGCTGAGGTTGGGGAAACGTCGGAAATGGGTTTTATGCACTACAAAAATTACGGATTTTCTCCGGATATTAACTTTATATATATATATATATATATATATAAGAAGATAATACGACCTCTCTTTACAACTCATAAAACGTTTTATAAAGTCAGGGATTCCTGAGGAAACAGCACTACTTTAAAATACATTACAGTATAACAGCATATCGCCAGTTTAGGATAGATTTGGATGTGAAAAAAAACAAATAAAGTCCCCCAACGTTAGCTAACATGTAGACAAGGGAGGTAGACTCCATGTTGGGATAGCGCACGCAGTACAAAGGCAATCATTTAATTAAATATCAGTACGTTAGGTCTAGCTAGAGGTCTGCAGTATTTTATATGTCCTAGCCAGACACATTGTAGCTAAATTGTAACATATGAAACTGATTCTAAAGGTAATCCTAAAACGTCTGAGCTACCTAGTCCAAATTCTGCCGCTTTGGAAGTCCATAAATACCACATGAAAAACTATTTAAGCATATGTCTAGCCAGTTGTGCTCCTCGACTTTCAATTCTTCTTGGCCTTACAATGGTTATTTGAGTGCAAGGAATAGATGATAGCCAATGGGAGCGATATCTGGTAAATAATGAGGCAGTCACAGATAATTTTTAAATAGATTCAACACTACGGGTGTATGCGGTCGAGCGCTGTCATGCTGTATCAATACTCGTGATGGCAGAGGTCTTCGCATTTTGTTCCTGATTGCAAGACGAGGATGAAGTTTTATTATGCCGGAATAAGCCTTGTCGGCTACCACCCCTTGTCTAACCCTGTAGTGCTTCAAAAGTACTCCGTTAGGATCACAGGACAGAGTGAGTCCAGTATGACGTTCCTAGCAGACGGTTGAATGAGAAATGTTGAGCTGTCACACTGTTTCTTGCTTGGGCTCTTTTCGTTTCTTTTGTATTTTAGCGAACCCAAATTAAATCAACACTTAGTCCAGTAAAATACTACTTGCAATGTGTAAAGGTAAGCACGCGTTATTCACAGACATCAATACGGCGGTCTTTCATCTCGGCACTTATCCGGCAGGAGAAATCTCTTGTAGACATCTTATTAAAGTTCTGTACATCGTAGAAAGTATTCTGCGCTAAACTAATCTTGTGGCCATTTCCTTCAGAGCTACGCATCTGTTCCCCTTTACAAGTTCCTCCACTAACGCTATGTTTTCTTCCGTCCTTGCGCGGAGGCGCTTCCCTGGTCTTGGAGCATCCTCCACACAAGTTGCACAGCCTTTGAACTTCCTATGCTCCTCGTACAGTTACAATTCACCATACTGTAATGAATTTCTATCGGTTTGAAACCTTCCCCAAATGAGAAACACATCACAGATAGCTGCTAATATTAACCATATTAAAATATAACACAATGCTCTAATTCATAAGACACTTTGATTTTACACTATTTTATTCGGTTAATTGACCATTTTCTCAACATTATTAGCTTTTAAGATCAAAGAAAAGTTTTAATATTTTTTCCGTATTCTGAGAACGCTTACGTCATCAAGTATAATATGCCTTTTAAATATCAGTGTCGTATAGTCTAATTATAATCGATCTCTTAACATATCAAATTAAACTAATTGATTTTGAAAAAATATTTTCGTTATTCAAGAAAAAATACTGTGTATATATATATATATATATATATATATATATATATATATATATATATATATATATATAAATATAAAATACGTTTTCTTGTTTAATAATTTAAAACAACACAGGTTATTCAAATAATAAATATTCTTGTATTTAAATAATCTGTGTTGTTTAATATATATATATATATATATATATATATAGTAATTATTCTAAATGTTTGTTTTAGTTTAAATATTTACAAGTGTTTGAAGAAAACTACTCTGGGGGACAATTATTTTTGAGGGTAATTAACTTCTCTGCCTTCAAAGGTTTTCCTTAACTCTAAATTATAGCCTTCCAAAGTTTCCTTAAATTATTACTTCCCAAGTCGCAATCCCCTTTTCCGAGTTCAGTAGCTACACATTTATAAAAGGGAGATAAAGCCTGAACAACGCTTTAGTTTGCGAATCGAAATTGATGTCCTTGAGGCAAAAGGAAGACACGTATTTCCTTCTTCGTTAAAACTTATTGTTGAAGTAACATAATATATAACAGAATGTTCTTGCTGTTTAACCGGAGACATGGCTTTTCCTAAACGATTCATTAATCAGAATTCATTCAATTGATTTCAGGAACTTGATGAATCGGTTTTACTGTAGATCTTGAATTAATATCCTGAATATTTGATTATGTAGCCAAAACATACAGAATACATATCACAGAGAACAAACTAAACACCTACAAACATCATACGATAGGTTTCTTCTCAAAGCCTTTGCTAATAATAATAATGATGTAAATAAAAAAAATATTGGTGTTTGGAGAAATAATAGAAATTTGTATTAATTGTATTATGGTTGTATACACTCTTTATATTGCAAAAAAAATATGTATTTGAAAAGTATAGAAATATATGTATGCATAACCTAATATAGTTCAAAGGTATTTTTTGAACAATACACTCACACACACACACACACACACACACACACACACATATAATTTGGTTGGACATCTAATTCATCAAGAAGATAGTTCTACCGATATCCGCCTAAATGATTAAATAATAATTTTAAAAGTCAATTATTGTACAAAAAATAATATAAATGTAGTTTAGAAATGTATAATCAAAATAATTTATCGAAGAGAAATTGCAAGTAAAAAAAGGGAGGAATACATCAGGCTAGTGTTATAAAGTTACTGGTAGTTGGGCAAGGTTGTAGTATATTCAAAATGTGTAGTATATTCAAAGTGTATAGCTGGTCACGCGTAAGATGGCGCGTGATCTCGAAGGGCGAGCATAGACGGAGGGGGAGAGGTCAGAGGAAGATCGTTCCACAGACATTAGAATATGAGGTATAGTATTTATATTATAATAATGTTCATTTAAAAAGGCCGAAAGGCCGCCATAAATATTATTTCATTTGATTTGTTGTACTAACCTAATACTAATTTCATTTGAACAGTTTTCTAACCGACAGCAACGCCTGCAATTTTTTGGCGATGAACGTTGATGCAACACGCACTACAAAAATCAATGTTTATAAATTGGGCTATATTTTCGTATTCTATAGATCGATCGCGCGCTAGCTTACAAGTGCACAGCCTTTGAATTTCTGTTTATAATCATAAATAGATACATGTACAATCTTGTGTTATTTCTCAAGCGATTATAAACAAATGAACGGATTTACTTCAGATATTAAATATTTATCCTATATATATATATATATATATATATACATAGTATGTGTGTGTGTGTGTGTGAGTGTGTGTCTGTGTGTGAGTGTGTGTGTTTGTGTGTGTGTGTATGTGTATGTGTGTGTGTGTGTGTTTGTGTGTGTGTGTGTGTGTGTGTGTGTGTGTGTGTGAGTGTGTGTGTGTATGTGAGTGAGTGTGTGTGTGTGTGTGTGTGTGTGTGTGTGTGTGTGTGTGTGTGTGTGTATGAGTGTGTGTGTGTGTGTGTGTGTGTGTGTGTGTGTGTGTGTGTGTGTGTGTGTGTGTGTGTGTGTGTGTGTGTGTGAGTGTGTGTGTGTGTATCCATAGGAAATAAGAAAGTCAGGCTGGGAAACGGAGGTAAAGAGGTTCAAGCAATATACACAGAGAGACTGAAAGAGAGCATGACTGGTAGATAAAGAGAAAGACAGGAGGAGAGGGTTAGGAAAAAGCTGTGGAGTGATAAATACAAAGGGCATATAGAAGTATGTGGTGTTAGAAGTGTTATATAAACATAATTTAATGTAAGAGCATCATCTTGTTTTTCATGAAACATTGTTTTGAATACAAATTAATTTTGGAAGCAAGAGTAAGTTTTTAGTATTATAAATAGTATCTTAAACACAATAAATATAAATAATAATTGCGAACAGAACGAACAATATCTCGTTTTAAGCATAACCCTCGCAATATAAAACATACGAAATGAATTCCGGAACAAAAACTGAGAACAATGGGGCTGTAGACAACCATTTGGTTATGTGAAATTGGCACTGCCTTTCATGGTGTTATTCGCGGTATTCGTTGTGAACAGGTTGATTTTGTTTTCATCAAAGCACATTGTCCGTACTTAATTAAATGCGTATAGTTAAAGAACGGAACTCGGTCTTCCCCCTTTCCCGTTACAGGCTGTAAATAAAGCAGTAAATGGTTCGTGTCGTTTTTACATGTAAAGTGTAATGGGTCGCCAATGCTTTCTGTATATCACTGTCGATACAATTGTACGGGCTATCTGTATATATTGAAGCACTGTACGAATTCTTATTCAAGGGTATTGAAATTTGAATTAAAGCCAAGCTCAATCAGTGTTGTTATATTTTTAATCGGTTATACTTGTTTAATATAAACATAAAATTTAAATGTTTCTAATGTAAATAATCTAATTATAAAAAAAATTACGAGAAGTATAGATTGTAAAACGCACCGGCATTAAGAAAATAAATTAAGTCTAGGGACAAATCTAAAATAAATTATTATAAACAATTTAAAATAATTTTAAGTATCATATATCATTTGGAATTTTAACTAGAATTTATGAAAACATCAGGTAGATTAATTTCCTTTTCCGTCATTTTTCAAAAGATGAACGTATTGTCCAGAAGATTTCTTAAATCCAAACTTAACGATAGGCTAATAAAGTTTTCATCATTACTTAAAGGTTATTTGGAGGTTATGTTATTTTATTATCAAATATACTATGCTATCACTAGAGAAATATTGTACATTGAAAGTATGTGATGTTTCGTACAACAGCTTCAAGTTTCATACAACAGCTGTGTTTTACTCTAAACTGTTGAAGATTTTTATAGAAATATTTTTAAAATTGTTTCGTGGAATTCATTTTAATTATAAAAAAAAACATTTTCTTTCAGAAGAAGTTGTAGATCCCTAATAAGTGGCGATTTTAATACTTTGCAATAGTATGAGTCCTGAATAAATTATTAAAAAAATATTTATACTTAAACTACACGTTGAACTAACTGATATTCTACGTATTTTATAACCATTTACCCGATTGTTTAACGGTATTGATAAAAATATCTATAAATAATTATTGTTTATATTTTTTTAAGACTTTTGTATGCATTAGTTAGATTTTTGTTACAGGAACTTGAAATGTCAATTCTATTTTAAAAATTATTTTACCCAAATCTGAGTGTAAATAGAAGAATAGTATTAAAAGTACTTGTGTATATATATTTGCTATACGTACGTTGAAAGATAAGAAAGAGATGCGGTATTGAAGTTTACAATCCTTTGTGTGTTGAAAGGATACACAGTTTCTCTTAATTTATAGTTTGTTTTAAAGTATAAACATCCCAATAATTTTGGAGGCGTTTTGAGATATCTAAAAACATCATTACAATCCACTCATTCAGCATATTCCATGTAGATGTTTTACTGGACGATATAACCCTGATTAAAAATATTTCATGTTAGACTAAAATATTAAATTTTATCAAGAAAAATTAATTAAAGCTTTCAATGTTGTTATTTCTACAAGTAAAGAGGGTAGAATGGGATAACAGTTGTGAGCTTCGAGTTATGGTGGAGCGATTAATGGAAAATATGGAAGAGATTTTCACTAGACAAATTTAAATACAAAACATGAAGGGACCAATACACTGAGCAATGCAAAGACGATAAGAAGAGAACGTGATAAGATATGCTAGGAGAATAGTAGTTACTTTATGTTCAAGCAGGGCATGGGGATGATAGATATGCTAGGAGAATAGTAGTTACATTATGTTCAAGCAGGGCATGGGGAGGATAGATATGCTAGGAGAATAGTAGTTACATTATGTTCAAGCAGGGTATGGGGAGGATATAAATGCTAGGAGAATAGTAGGTACATTATGTACAATCAGGGTATGGGGAGGATAGATATGCTAGGAGAATAGTAGTTACATTATGTTAAGCAGGGTATGGGGAGGATAGATATGATAGGAGAATAGTAGTTACATTATGTTCAAGCAGGGTATGGGGAGGATAGATATGCTAGGAGAATAGTAGTTACATTATGTTCAAGTAGGTTATGGGGAGGATAGATATGCTAGGAGAATAGTAGTTACATTATGTTCAAGCAGGGTATGGAGAGGAAAGATATGCTAGGAGAATAGTAGTTACATTATGTTCAAGCAGGGTATGGGGAGAATAGATATGCTAGGAGAATAGTAGTTACATTATGTTCAAGCAGGGTATGGGAAGGATAGATATGCTAGGAGAATAGTAGTTACATTATGTTCAAGCAGGGTATGGGGAGGATAGATATGCTAGGAGAATAGTAGTTACATTATGTTCAAGCAGGGTATGGGAAGGATAGATATGCTAGGAGAATAGTAGTTACATTATGTTCAAGCAGGGTATGGGGAGGATAGATATGCTAGGAGAATAGTAGTTACATTATGTTCAAGCAGGGTATGGGGAGGATAGATATGATAGGAGAATAGTAGTTACATTATGTTCAAGTAGGTTATGGGGAGGATAGATATGCTAGGAGAATAGTAGTTACATTATGTTCAAGCAGGGTATGGAGAGGAAAGATATGCTAGGAGAATAGTAGTTACATTATGTTCAAGCAGGGTATGGGGAGGATAGATATGCTAGGAGAAAGTAGTTACATTATGTTCAAGCAGGGTATGGGAAGGATAGATATGCTAGGAGAATAGTAGTTACATTATGTTCAAGCAGGGTATGGGGAGGATAGATATGCTAGGAGAATAGTAGTCACATTATGTTCAAGCAGGGTATGGGGAGGATAGATATGCTAGGAGAATAGTAGTTACATTATGTTCAAGCAGGGTATGGGGAGGATAGATATGCTAGGAGAATAGTAGTTACATTATGTTCAAGCAGGGTATGGGGAGGATAGATATGCTAGGAGAATAGTAGTTACATTATGTTCAAGCAGGGTATGGGAAGGATAGATATGCTAGGAGAATAGTAGTTACATTATGTTCAAGCAGGGTATGGGGAGGATAGATATGCTAGGAGAATAGTAGTTACATTATGCTCAAGCAGGGTATGGGAAGGATAGATATGCTAGGAGAATAGTAATTACATTATGTTCAAGCAGGTAAAAGGGAGGATGTAGGCCTAAATGCTAGGAGAATAGTAGTTACATTATGTTCAAGCAGGATATGGGGATGATATAAATGCTAGGAGAATAGTAGTTACATTATGTTCAAGCAGGGTATGGGGAGGATAAATATGATAGGAGAATAGTAGTTACATTATGTTCAAGCAGGGTATGGGGAGGATAGATATGCTAGGAGAATAGTAGTTACATTATGTTCAAGCAGGGTATGGGAAGGATAGATATGCTAGGAGAATAGTAGTTACATTATGTTCAAGCAGGGTATGGGGAGGATAGATATGCTAGGAGAATAGTAGTTACATTATGTTCAAGCAGGGTATGGGAAGGATAGATATGCTAGGAGAATAGTAGTTACATTATGTTCAAGCAGGGTATGGGGAGGATAGATATGCTAGGAGAATAGTAGTTACATTATGTTCAAGCAGGGTATGGGAAGGATAGATATGCTAGGAGAATAGTAGTTACATTATGTTCAAGCAAGGTATGGGGAGGATAGATATGCTAGGAGAATAGTAGTTACATTATGTTCAAGCAGGGTATGGGGAGGATAGATATGCTAGGAGAATAGTAGTTACATTATGTTCAAGCAGGGTATGGGGAGGATAGATATGCTAGGAGAATAGTAGTTACATTATGTTCAAGCAGGGTATGGGAAGGATAGATATGCTAGGAGAATAGTAGTTACATTATGTTCAAGCAGGGAATGGGGAGGATAGATATGCTAGGAGAATAGTAGTTACATTATGTTCAAGCAGGGTATGGGGAGGATAGATATGCTAGGAGAATAGTAGTTACATTATGTTCAAGCAGGGTATGGGAAGGATAGATATGCTAGGAGAATAGTAGTTACATTATGTTCAAGCAGGTAAAAGGGAGGATGTAGGCCTAAATGCTAGGAGAATAGTAGTTACATTATGTTCAAGCAGGATATGGGGATGATATAAATGCTAGGAGAATAGTAGTTACATTATGTTCAAGCAGGGTATGGGGAGGATAAATATGATAGGAGAATAGTAGTTACATTATGTTCAAGCAAGGTATGGGGAGGATAGATATGCTAGGAGAATAGTAGTTACATTATGTTCAAGCAGGGTATGGGAAGGATAGATATGCTAGGAGAATAGTAGCTACATTATGTTCAAGCAGGGTATGGGGAGGATAGATATGCTAGGAGAATAGTAGTTACATTATGTTCAAGCAGGGTATGGGGAGGATAGATATGATAGGAGAATAGTAGTTACATTATGTTCAAGCAGGGTATTGGGAGGATAGATATGCTAGGAGAATAGTAGTTACATTATGTTCAACCAGGGTATGGGGTGGATAGATATGCTAGGAGAACAGTAGTTACATTATGTTCAAGCAGGGTATGGGGAGGATATAAATGCTAGGAGAATAGTAGTTACATTATGTACAAGCATTGTATGGGGAGGATAGATATGCTAGGAGAATAGTAGTTACATTATGTTCAAGCAGGGTATGGGGAGGATAGATATGATAGGAGAATAGTAGTTACATTATGTTCAACCAGGATATGGGGAGGATAGATATGCTAGGAGAATAGTAGTTACATTATGTTCAAGCAGTGTATGGGGAGGATATAAATGCTAGGAGAATAGTAGTTACATTATGTACAAGCAGGGTATGGGGAGGATAGATATGCTAGGAGAATAGTAGTTACATTATGTTCAAGCAGGGTATGGGGAGGATAGATATGATAGGAGAATAGTAGTTACATTATGTTCAACCAGGGTATGGGGAGGATAGATATGATAGGAGAATAGTAGTTACATTATGTTCAAGCAGGGTATTGGGAGGATTGATATGCTAGGAGAATAGTAGTTACATTATGTTCAAGCAGGGTATTGGGAGGATAGATATGCTAGGAGAATAGTAGTTACATTATGTTCAAGCAGGGTATGGGGAGGATAGATATGATAGGAGAATAGTAGTTACATTATGTTCAACCAGGGTATGGGGAGGATAGATATGCTAGGAGAATAGTAGTTACATTATGTTCAAGCAGGGTATGGGGAGGATATAAATGCTAGGAGAATAGTAGGTACATTATGTACAATCAGGGTATGGGGAGGATAGATATGCTAGGAGAATAGTAGTTACATTATGTTCAAGCAGGGTATGGGGAGGATAGATATGATAGGAGAATAGTAGTTACATTATGTTCAAGCAGGGTATTGGGAGGATAGATATGCTAGGAGAATAGTAGTTACATTATGTTCAAGCAGGGTATTGGGAGGATAGATATGCTAGGAGAATAGTAGTTACATTATGTTCAAGCAGGGTATGGGGAGGATAGATATGCTAGGAGAATAGTAGTTACATTATGTACAAGCAGGGTATGGGGAGGATAGATATGCTAGGAGAATAGTAGTTACATTATGTTCAAGCAGGGTGTGGGGAGGATAGATATGATAGGAGAATAGTAGTTACATTATGTTCAACCAGGGTATGGGGAGGATAGATATGATAGGAGAATAGTAGTTACATTATGTTCAAGCAGGGTATTGGGAGGATAGATATGCTAGGAGAATAGTAGTTAGATTATGTTCAAGCAGGGTATTGGGAGGATAGATATGCTAGGAGAATAGTAGTTACATTATGTTCAAGCAGGGTATGGGGAGGATAGATATGATAGGAGAATAGTAGTTACATTATGTTCAACCAGGGTATGGGGAGGATAGATATGCTAGGAGAATAGTAGTTACATTATGTTCAAGCAGGGTATGGGGAGGATATAAATGCTAGGAGAATAGTAGGTACATTATGTACAATCAGGGTATGGGGAGGATAGATATGCTAGGAGAATAGTAGTTACATTATGTTCAAGCAGGGTATGGGGAGGATAGATATGATAGGAGAATAGTAGTTACATTATGTTCAAGCAGGGTATTGGGAGGATAGATATGCTAGGAGAATAGTAGTTACATTATGTTCAAGCAGGGTATTGGGAGGATAGATATGCTAGGAGAATAGTAGTTACATTATGTTCAAGCAGGGTATGGGGAGGATAGATATGCTAGGAGAATAGTAGTTACATTATGTACAAGCAGGGTATGGGGAGGATAGATATGCTAGGAGAATAGTAGTTACATTATGTTCAAGCAGGGTGTGGGGAGGATAGATATGATAGGAGAATAGTAGTTACATTATGTTCAAGCAGGGTATGGGGAGGATAGATAAGATAGGAGAATAGTAGTTACATTATGTTCAAGCAGGGTATGGGGAGGATAGATATGCTAGGAGAATAGTAGTTACATTATGTTCAAGCAGGTTATGGGGAGGATAGATATGCTAGGAGAATAGTAGTTACATTATTTTCAAGCGGGGTATGGGGAGGATAGATATGATAGGAGAATAGTAGTTACATTATGTTCAAGCAGGGTATGGGGAGGATAGATATAATAGGAGAATAGTAGTTACATTATGCTCAAGCTGGGTATGGAGAGGAAAGATAAGATAGGAGAATAGTAGTTACATTATGTTCAACCAGGGTATGGGGAGGATAGATATGCTAGGAGAATAGTAGTTACATTATGCTCAAGCAAGGTATGGAGAGGAAAGATATGATAGGAGAATAGTAGTTACATTATGTTCAAGCAGGGTATGGGGAGGATAGATATGATAGGAGAATAGTAGTTACATTATGTTCAAGCAGGGTATGGGGAGGATAGATATGCTAGGAGAATAGTAGTTACATTATGTTCAAGCAGGGTATGGGGAGGATAGATATGCTAGGAGAATAGTAGTTACATTATGTTCAAGCAGGGTATGGGGAGGATAGATATGATAGGAGAATAGTAGTTACAATATGTTCAAGCAAGGTATGGGGAGGATAGATATGATAGGAGAATAGTAGTTACATTATGTTCAAGCAGGGTATGGGGAGGATAGATATGCTAGGAGAATAGTAGTTACATTATGTTCAAGCAGGGTATGGGGAGGATAGATATGCTAGGAGAATAGTAGTTACATTATGTTCAAGCAGGGTATGGGGAGGATAGATATGATAGGAGAATAGTGGTTACATTATGCTCAAGCAGGGTATGGAGAGGAAAGATATGATAAGAGAATAGTAGTTACATTATGTTCAAGCAGGGTATGGAGAGGATAGATATGATAGGAGAATAGTAGTTACAATATGTTCAAGCAGGGTATGGGAGAATAGATATGCTAGGAGAATAGTAGTTACGTTATGTTCAAGCAGGGTATGGGGAGGATAGATATGCTAGGAGAATAGTAGTTACATTATGTTCAAGCAGGGTATGGGGAGGATAGATATGCTAGGAGAATAGTAGTTACATTATGTTCAAGCAGGGTATGGGGAGGATAGATATGCTAGGAGAATAGTAGTTACATTATGCTCAAGCAGGGTATGGGGAGGATAGATATGCTAGGAGAATAGTAGTTACATTATGTTCAAGCAGGGTATGGGGAGGATAGATATGCTAGGAGAATAGTAGTTACATTATGCTCAAGCAGGGTATGGGGAGGAAAGATATGATAGGAGAATAGTAGTTACAATATGTTCAAGCAGGGTATGGGGAGGAAAGATATGATAGGAGAATAGTAGTTACAATATGTTCAAGCAGGGTATGGGAGAATAGTAGTTACATTATGCTCAAGCAGGGCATGGGGAGGAAAGATATGATAGGAGAATAGTAGTTTCATTATGTTCAAGCAGGGTATGGGGAGGATAGATATGCTAGGAGAATAGTAGTTACATTATGCTCAAGCGGGGTATGGGGAGGAAAGATATGATAGGAGAATAGTAGTTACAATATGTTCAAGCAGGGTATTTGGAGGAAAGATATGATAGGAGAATAGTAGTTACAATATGTTCAAGCAGGGTATGGGAGAATAGTAGTTACATTATGCTCAAGCAGGGCATGGGGAGGAAAGATATGATAGGAGAATAGTAGTTTCATTATGTTCAAGCAGGGTATGGGGAGGATAGATATGCTAGGAGAATAGTAGTTACATTATGCTCAAGTAGGGTATGGGGAGGAAAGATATGATAGGAGAATAGTAGTTACATTATGCTCAAGCAGGGTATGGGGAGGAAAGATATGATAGGAGAATAGTAGTTACATTATGTTCAAGCAGGGTATGGGGAGGAAAGATATGCTAGGAGAATAGTAGTTACATTATGTTCAAGCAGGGTATGGGGAGGATAGATATGATAGGAGAATAGTAGTTACATTATGCTCAAGCAGGGTATGGGGAGGAAAGATATGATAGGAGAATAGTAGTTACATTATGTTCAAGCAGGTTATGGAGAGGATAGATATGATAGGAGAATAGTAGTTACATTATGCTCAAGCAGGGTATGGGGAGGATAGTTATGCTAGGAGAATAGTAGTTACATTATGTTCAAGCAGGGTATGGGGAGGAGAGAGAACGGATGATAAACAGATCGCATTGCGTTAAAGGAGCAAATGTTAGGTTAGAATATGTCTGCGATATGCAGTATACGAACATGAGCAAAGTTTGCAGCATAATATACAATGAGTATAAAATGGGGAAGAAATAAAACAAATTTTTGAATAAATGCAACAGTTAATAAACTTATGGGTGAAACGTGTTCTGAAAGTTAAATAACAAATCTTTGCATGCAATTTGGAAATTAATTACTTTAAACATATTAAGATACTTTGACTCAGACTTACAGAAATACTATTTAAGTACATAAAAAGTAGAAATTTAACCACTAAATAATTAGGTGGATCACTAATTTTATTTTTTTTAAACTTTAGTTTTTTTTTATATCCAAACCCTACAAACCACGAAGTCTTAAAAGCATATCTCAGTTTAAATATGCCTTAAAATCCCACATTCAGACATATTCGTTATATGTTGCTGATAAAACTCAGCAAATCTTTTAAAAGTCCCCATTTCATCAGTTCCGAGCTCTATTTGCTCCAGGCAAGCAACAAACATTCTTTGTGAAGTTCTGGCACTAGTCGCTTTAAGTGCTCAAACAATTGGAGCATGAATGATCCCATGTACTGTTAGCTTCGTATCACCTTTTCAATTTACGCCTTACGGATACGTCTTTTAATTGATAAGAACAAACTATAATCGTTTACTTTAAATGATAAATATTAAAAATTTTATTTTCAAATAATTTTGACTCAACTTTCAAAATTTTTCAGATTTACAAATTCTATTTATAAATGTATTCTGTATATGAAGAAAAAATAGCAGCGTCGTAGATCAGAAATACAGTTTAAGTTAAAACACATTTAAATGACATAACCTATATCAAATTACTGTATAGCTATTTTACAAAACAGAAACAAAGCACCTAGTCAGGCTGGCTTCGGTTAGATAAAGGTTTTCAGCCTACGCTGTACAGTTAGAGTATTCACGACCGGAATGGATAACAACCACTTTTTTAATGGACAAAAAACCAGTTAATAGCTTAGGTTTTAAAACGTATTTGTACGTATCTTTTTCTAACTACAGTAAACTCTCGATTATCCGTGGAATAGGGTGGCCCGGTAACACCGGATAATGAATTTCCCGGATAATCCACTATGAACAAAGAGTACGCAAAACGATCGATAATCGATTATTATACCATAGGTTACACAAATAATGACCCCGGCTAATGCAATTTACAAATAATCTTCAGAGGACAAAATAAATACAGAAAATAATTTAAAATGTCGATGTATTTGACGGATTATAACATGTACATTTATATGTTTAACTATTTACAATACGTACATAAGTATATGTCAAAAGTAACTATGTATGTACATATGTAATTTCCTTTACACATAATACTTGCACTTTTTAACAAAAAAAAATCTGTCACTTTCGTCTGTTTTTCTGTGAGCATTGATTTAGCTTTAATGTGCGATTCAAGTTTCTTGAGAACCATTTTGTCGCACAGTGAAGAGTCGTCTTGCTCTAATATTGTGTCGGTTGTTTTCATCTCAAAAATGTTATTTCTACCATATACAGGTTTATTTGGGACATTAAAAAAGTGTATTAGACATTAAAATGTTGTTTTATTTATCGGTTTACAATAAAAAAAGGAAATTTACATAAAATATCAACTAATACAAATGATAAAATACTGCATGAAAAAAATAAAATTCAATAAAAAAGATAGAGAAATAAAAATAAAGCATAAAAATTCAAACTACCTCCTATTAACATAACCACTCAACGTTCAACTCGGAATGTTTGTTTCTACTTGTCACGTGTGTCACAAAGCCATAAAGATCGATAATTTATATGACAGATATGGATAATGCATACGTCACGTCCTAGACTATTTATAGCTGAGCTTAGCTGACATTTTTTTACAATCTTATGATACACATTAGGTTTTCATGCGTCCAAGCATTTTTTCATTGTCTCTTATATACAGTAGTCTGTTCCCACCTCGAGATGGTTCATTCAATCTAACAGGACAGTTATCCTTTATCCTTACGTTATTTAAGAAAGCTTAGTTTTTTTTAAATATTTATGATCGTTGTTTTTACCGGATATTGTGCCGCGTTGAGTGGTTTAAAAAAATAATTAATCTGATTGAAATAAAAATAGGATATTTGTAAAACAGTGGCAGACCCCGGATAATCCGCAAACCGGTTAATCCGCCAACGGATAAACGGGAGTTTACTGTATATATATTGTATGGTTATGTCCAGCTAACTGTGCATTGGCTTACTCCCGCTCTCTTGTGTACTACCACTTCTGAAAACGTTACATATCATAATGTTTTATACATCAACAGCTTCTGCATCCGATATGTCTATGCATATTTCGAGATTGTTTGTTATTTTATACAGAAGCTATTTTATCATGGAATTTATCTAATACCAACAGTCCTTATCAAGTTTGTAGGAAAGTATTTATGATGACTTAAAGCAGACATCCACGTGCACTCTGGCCTATTGCTATCTGTCAAGGACAAGTGCGCGGTTAAATGGTCCCCACTATAACTAAATACTTAATAGCTATTTGTAATAAAATAGCAGTCTATACATCTATAATAAAGTAAAAAAATTATTACACTTAGTTATAACCCAATGTAAATTGTTTAAGTAAAATTTTCTTTTTAGTTTTTTGAATTTTTAATTCTAGAGAAGTATTTCGGGAGAAGTGAGTTGAACGCTGGAGATTGGAACCTAAGAGTAGATCATTATTTAACACTCAGAGGGAACCCATCATTTTATCGTGATGTCACAAGGTCCACGGCTCGTGGTACGTGATCGAATCGACCACATTTCTACTCAGGCCTACCTCTAATGCTTCAACCTCAACGATAGCGCAATGTGCTAGAGATGTCACGCTGAAGTATTGCTACTTCATGCATCATATATTGCTACTCTGCACAGTGCCAAACCAACACAGAGAAAAACTGAATGAAAACGCAGAGAAGCATTGTGTATGGATAAGGTCCTAACAAACAGGGATTACTGGGCACTGGTGGCGGATGTTAATTCCATATATCGGGTCGTCGGTGTCTCCTAATGCTGGAAGCCCGTTACAAGAAGTAAGAAGCTTAACATTTTAACCAATACAACTGCTTTATGACTTTTACAATCACTTTTTTTCAGAATGTATGTTTAAGTAACCAATATAAATAAGAAATAATTTCAGGTGGCGTTATATATTCTGTACAGGTATTGGATATTTTAAATACTAAACAATGCACTGAAATAAAATACTTTACACATTTTTAACTTAAAAAAATAATATATTGATGTTGTTAACCCTTTAACAATAAACGTAATGTATGTTTCTAATCAAATAAGTTCCCGTTTCATGCCCTTTTTTTTATTCGCCCTAAAATATGTTCAACTTTTATACCATATTAAAAATACAGTGGTTTAATAAACCCATTACCATATCTGTTAGATATGTTTCGTATATTAGCCTGTTTTGAGTTTATAAAAATCAACTACTATCAGATACGAAAACATTGTCTTTACAATGATCTTTCAATGTACAATACGTTGAGACTGACTTGTTTTTTTACTTACTGTCATCATTCAAAACCTTTCAAAAGAGTGGTTTAAATGTATAAGGAACATCAAAAACATGAAGCACATTGGAAGAGAAATTGCAATTTATGCTAATTTAGAAGCAGTTTTATATAACTGTTTAGTTATCTATTACCCCCTGATCCCTCATTGGGCCTTGAACTGCTTAGCTATAATAGTGGATAGTAAAAGCAAAACAAAACTTTAAAATTTTTTAACCAAATCATATTTTAGAAATTTTATAACAAACAACATTAATAATTATAAATAAATAAAAACTTACTAAACCATAAAATCTTTTCATTTATGTCCTGATGTACGTTTCGATTGCAAAGCGTCGTCAAAGAATCATCTTCAGAGGGAATTACCACAAAAGGCTTGAAAATACAAGGCTCCTCATAGACTACTACTATAGACGCGAGAAGTCTTGTAGGTGTTTTCCTCTGAAGATGATTGCTTTGAATTAGAAATATACATCAGGTAATAATTGAAAAGTATTTGTGGTCTTAGAGGTTTTATTTATTTATAATTAAAAATTACACAAGAGTTGCTCCAAGTTTTTATGTACACAATTATTGTAAAATACGTTCACAGAAAGAGGACTTTTTATTCTTTTAGGCTAGTTTTGAAATAAATTTGAACAATTGTTTAGAATGAAATTGGCTTTCATTCATGCGATTTTTTAACAAATTGCACTATTGTAAAAAAAAGTTTAGAACAATAGAAGGTTTAAAATTACATTTGCAAAAACGTACGTTAAACACCAAGGTAATTTTCGGATTCAGCGAAAATCAATAATAGGAATCAATCACTAAAAGTTGAATAACATGATGCAAACCAAAAAAATTTCTTGCTTTATAACTTTACTTTACTTCAGGGATAACGTTCATTTCGGGTCAATTCGTTTTCAGAAATATAGTTTTAATAAAATGTGTATTTGTTTTATTGCGTATAAAATTATTGATGTAAATTTTTATAATAAATTAAAAAATTACTGGCGCGCCAGTAATTTAAATAATATATATAACTCACTAAATCTATTTCTAGGGAATCTCTCATTTCATCGCAATGTCTTTATTTAATTTTCAAACAGGAAATGGCTGTTTTCCGGAAGAGAAAATACAAAAGGATGAATGGAAGCAGCCAGGGTAGGCGAAGCCAGGAAGGGCGGATTTTCACGCTGACTGAATAATATAATGGTTCAGCTATAATTAAACGTGGCAACCAGGCCTTCGTTATTTGCCTTCAAGCATCATTCACTTAGGTATGTGTTTTTATAATAAAATAAAACCAACAAATAGCAAACAGGTGGCAATTAAGTAATCAATTATCGAAAAAATAGTCGAAAACTGACGTTTGTATAGTTCAGTCAGTCAGAAATCGTTTCTAAATTGTCATACAGTTTATAATAACAAGCTGCACACAAAATGTGTCGTTAAAGTTCCAAGTGTTGGCAAGTGTACTCCAGTTTCACCACCCCAGGGAACATTAAGTTTTTGCATTGTGAGTTTCAGGAAATACTAAGAAATGGTAATAAACAAATGCTGCATTAGTTGACACTGCACATGTTTGGTCATGTACATCTAATACGTTAAATTAGATAATTTTTTTAAAGAATTGTAATTAGGTTAAAATTCGTTACAAGAGAAATTAATAAGCACAAATTAATACAGTAAAACCTCTCTAATTCGTCACGTTCGGGACCGAGGGGGGACGAATTCGTGAAAAAGACGAATTACTTAATTACTCGTGAATTACTTACTAAGAAGTTGTGAAGTTACTAAGTAAATGTGAGTAAATATATCACATAAATACGTAAATAGGTATGTAATGTAATTAATACTGTACTTATATGATTTATATATATATATATATATATATAATAATATATATAATATATATATATATATATATATATATATATATATATATATGTGTATATGTGTGTGTGTGTGTGTGTGTGTGTGTGTGTGTATCGGCTGAAAATCTTAACAACACTGTTTTACAACACTGTAAAACAATAGTGGTCTGCAGTATAGTTCTTAATTACAAGCAGGTGAATATCTCTTGATCAAGATGAACGAAAATGGGGTTGTCATTATTTTTCGTTTGTTAACATCTCCATCAAAAACTTCCATTTTTGCCATGAACTTTTCAATTTTATTCCATTTTTCGTGATATCTTTTACGGTCGTTCTAGGGATTCCGAATTCTAAAGATATCTTGGCTTTTCCATAACCGCCCTTTTGTATATGTTGTAAAATGTTATATTTACCAACCAACGTTACAGTTTTATAATTACCGCGTTTAAACATTCTCCTTTTACATAACCGCTGTTGCAAAAATTATAAAATGTAGAAATGAAACGCTATCTGAACTGCAGAATAGAATTTGTATAATTACAGTGTAACTCAGGTGTCCATAACCCGCGGCCCCCGACATGTTATTTTACGGCCCGTGGGTCGCTCTAAAATGTTGCTTTTGAATATAGTGAAATGTTATGGTATTCCATAGGGAAATGCATAAGCGAGCACATTCTGTTCATATGTACATTGTACAATCAATACTGACGTTGTTATGGAAATCTGTAATCTTAACGTACTCTATTTGCTCGTTAATTACGTGCCTGTAGAAATGGTTAATCTGCGAGAAATATTTTTTAAAACTTCGTGTTTGTTCGGTCTTACTGTACTTTTATTTGTAAGCATGCATTTTCATTAATGAAATCTATCAAATCTAAACCTAGTACGTGGTTAACTAACATTTACTTGGAATCAGCATTGAAAATACTAACTACAAACATTAAAGTAAACATTGAACAATTATCAAAAGAAAAACACTGTCAAATTTTCCACTAAAATAAACACTTACAGGAATTCATTTCATGTTTTTTAATTTTCAAGGTAAAAGTTTATTTATGTTTTGAATCCTGGTGTAGTATGATTGATAAGTGTCTTAAACTTTAAATACTTGCTGCAAGTATCAGCATTGTAACATTAACAAGATAGAGAATTTGATATCTGGATATGTTGTTACAAGTATGTAGGCTATCATAAATTATAAAGTGGCTGTGTATGTATGGGATGTAGGCTTAAATTATAATTTAAAATGTAGGATATATTATATGAAAGTTAACCACAACTAGATAAGACGTATTCCAATTGTTGAACTGGAGAAATTTTAACACTTAATTGTTTCACCCTTCCAAAAACGTTGAGCACCCCTGGTGTAACTTATAATGTAACGCAACGTTGTCTACTATGGTGTGGTCAGTTGGTTACTGAAAACTTTCAATATATTTTATCACGCGTATGAGAACAAAGATTGTGTTGAGAGGATTTTCTCATGAAGCGAATGACTCATGTCTGCTATCGGCCTTTTCTCATGACCGCCGCCTATACTACAAGACAGGGTAGACCTGCAGACGATGCTTGTTATTATTGTGACAAATTATAGAAGGTGACGAATTAATGAGTGACGAGTTATAAAGGTTCTACTGTATGTAAACTTATCGACAAATCGAGTCAATACTGTACTCACTACACTTTAACAGTTTAAAATTTATTCATTTTCCGATAACGTACGCATTTGTAAGTAACATACGAGCACTGATATACATCTGATTTCCACCGACCACATGTAGGGCTCTCTATCTGACTTTCTAGTCCTAGTTTTATTTCTAAAAACATTTGCTTCTATAAAAATTTAGTCATAAAAATATAATGAAGAATTAATGAGTGACAAGTTATAAAGGTTCTACTGTATGTAAACTTATCGAAAAATCGAGTCAATACTGTAGTCACTACATTTTAACAGTTTAAAATTTTATTCATTTTCCGATAATGTACGCATTTGTAAGTAACATACGAGCACTGATATACATCTGATTTCCACCGACCACATGTAGGGCTCTCTATCTGACTTTCTAGTCCTAGTTTTATTTCTAAAAACATTTGCTTCTATAAAAATTTAGTCATAAAAATATAATGAAGAATTAATGAGTGACAAGTTATAAAGGTTCTACTGTATGTAAACTTATCGAAAAATCGAGTCAATACTGTACTCACTACACTTTAACAGTTTAAAATTTATTCATTTTCCGATAACGTACGCATTTGTAAGTAACATACGAGCACTGATATACATCTGATTTCCACCGACCACATGTAGGGCTCTCTATCTGACTTTCTAGTCCTAGTTTTATTTCTAAAAACATTTGCTTCTATAAAAATTTAGTCATAAAAATATAATGAAGAATTAATGAGTGACAAGTTATAAAGGTTCTACTGTATGTAAACTTATCGAAAAATCGAGTCAATACTGTAGTCACTACATTTTAACAGTTTAAAATTTATTCATTTTCCGATAACGTACGCATTTGTAAGTAACATACGAGCACTGATATACATCTGATTTCCACCGACCACATGTAGGGCTCTCTATCTAACTTTCTAGTCCTAGTTTTATTTCTAAAAACATTTGCTTCTATAAAAATTTAGTCATAAAAATATAATGAAGAATTAATGAGTGACAAGTTATAAAGGTTCTACTGTATGTAAACTTATCGAAAAATCAAGTCAATACTGTAGTCACTTCATTTTAACAGTTTAAAATTTTATTCATTTTCCGATAATGTACGCATTTGTAAGTAACATACGAGCACTGATATACATCTGATTTCCACCGACCACATGTAGGGCTCTCTATCTGACTTTCTAGTCCTAGTTTTATTTCTAAAAACATTTGCTTCTATAAAAATTTAGTCATAAAAATATAATGAAGAATTAATGAGTGACAAGTTATAAAGGTTCTACTGTATGTAAACTTATCGAAAAATCGAGTCAATACTGTACTCACTACACTTTAACAGTTTAAAATTTATTCATTTTCCGATAACGTACGCATTTGTAAGTAACATACGAGCACTGATATACATCTGATTTCCACCGACCACATGTAGGGCTCTCTATCTAACTTTCTAGTCCTAGTTTTATTTCTAAAAACATTTGCTTCTATAAAAATTTAGTCATAAAAATATAATGAAGAATTAATGAGTGACAAGTTATAAAGGTTCTACTGTATGTAAACTTATCGAAAAATCGAGTCAATACTGTAGTCACTACATTTTAACAGTTTAAAATTTTATTCATTTTCCGATAATGTACGCATTTGTAAGTAATATACGAGCACTGATATACATCTGATTTCCACCGACCACATGTAGGGCTCTCTATCTGACTTTCTAGTCCTAGTTTTATTTCTAAAAACATTTGCTTCTATAAAAATTTAGTCATAAAAATATAATGAAGAATTAATGAGTGACAAGTTATAAAGGTTCTACTGTATGTAAACTTATCGAAAAATCGAGTCAATACTGTAGTCACTACATTTTAACAGTTTAAAATTTTATTCATTTTCCGATAATGTACGCATTTGTAACATACGAGCACTGATATACATCTGATTTCCACCGACCACATGTAGGGCTCTCTATCTGACTTTCTAGTCCTAGTTTTATTTCTAAAAACATTTGCTTCTATAAAAATTTAGTCATAAAAATATAATGAAGAATTAATGAGTGACAAGTTATAAAGGTTCTACTGTATGTAAACTTATCGAAAAATCAAGTCAATACTGTAGTCACTTCATTTTAACAGTTTAAAATTTTATTCATTTTCCGATAATGTACGCATTTGTAAGTAACATACGAGCACTGATATACATCTGATTTCCACCGACCACATGTAGGGCTCTCTATCTGACTTTCTAGTCCTAGTTTTATTTCTAAAAACATTTGCTTCTATAAAAATTTAGTCATAAAAATATAATGAAGAATTAATGAGTGACAAGTTATAAAGGTTCTACTGTATGTAAACTTATCGAAAAATCGAGTCAATACTGTAGTCACTACATTTTAACAGTTTAAAATTTTATTCATTTTCCGATAATGTACGCATTTGTAAGTAACATACGAGCACTGATATACATCTGATTTCCACCGACCACATGTAGGGCTCTCTATCTGACTTTCTAGTCCTAGTTTTATTTCTAAAAACATTTGCTTCTATAAAAATTTAGTCATAAAAATATAATGAAGAATTAATGAGTGACAAGTTATAAAGGTTCTACTGTATGTAAACTTATCGAAAAATCGAGTCAATACTGTACTCACTACACTTTAACAGTTTAAAATTTATTCATTTTCCGATAACGTACGCATTTGTAAGTAACATACGAGCACTGATATACATCTGATTTCCACCGACCACATGTAGGGCTCTCTATCTGACTTTCTAGTCCTAGTTTTATTTCTAAAAACATTTGCTTCTATAAAAATTTAGTCATAAAAATATAATGAAGAATTAATGAGTGACAAGTTATAAAGGTTCTACTGTATGTAAACTTATCGAAAAATCGAGTCAATACTGTACTCACTACACTTTAACAGTTTAAAATTTATTCATTTTCCGATAACGTACGCATTTGTAAGTAACATACGAGCACTGATATACATCTGATTTCCACCGACCACATGTAGGGCTCTCTATCTAACTTTCTAGTCCTAGTTTTATTTCTAAAAACATTTGCTTCTATAAAAATTTAGTCATAAAAATATAATGAAGAATTAATGAGTGACAAGTTATAAAGGTTCTACTGTATGTAAACTTATCGAAAAATCGAGTCAATACTGTAGTCACTACATTTTAACAGTTTAAAATTTTATTCATTTTCCGATAATGTACGCATTTGTAAGTAATATACGAGCACTGATATACATCTGATTTCCACCGACCACATGTAGGGCTCTCTATCTGACTTTCTAGTCCTAGTTTTATTTCTAAAAACATTTGCTTCTATAAAAATTTAGTCATAAAAATATAATGAAGAATTAATGAGTGACAAGTTATAAAGGTTCTACTGTATGTAAACTTATCGAAAAATCGAGTCAATACTGTAGTCACTACATTTTAACAGTTTAAAATTTTATTCATTTTCCGATAATGTACGCATTTGTAACATACGAGCACTGATATACATCTGATTTCCACCGACCACATGTAGGGCTCTCTATCTGACTTTCTAGTCCTAGTTTTATTTCTAAAAACATTTGCTTCTATAAAAATTTAGTCATAAAAATATAATGAAGAATTAATGAGTGACAAGTTATAAAGGTTCTACTGTATGTAAACTTATCGAAAAATCGAGTCAATACTGTACTCACTACACTTTAACAGTTTAAAATTTATTCATTTTCCGATAACGTACGCATTTGTAAGTAACATACGAGCACTGATATACATCTGATTTCCACCGACCACATGTAGGGCTCTCTATCTAACTTTCTAGTCCTAGTTTTATTTCTAAAAACATTTGCTTCTATAAAAATTTAGTCATAAAAATATAATGAAGAATTAATGAGTGACAAGTTATAAAGGTTCTACTGTATGTAAACTTATCGAAAAATCGAGTCAATACTGTAGTCACTACATTTTAACAGTTTAAAATTTTATTCATTTTCCGATAATGTACGCATTTGTAAGTAATATACGAGCACTGATATACATCTGATTTCCACCGACCACATGTAGGGCTCTCTATCTGACTTTCTAGTCCTAGTTTTATTTCTAAAAACATTTGCTTCTATAAAAATTTAGTCATAAAAATATAATGAAGAATTAATGAGTGACAAGTTATAAAGGTTCTACTGTATGTAAACTTATCGAAAAATCGAGTCAATACTGTAGTCACTACATTTTAACAGTTTAAAATTTTATTCATTTTCCGATAATGTACGCATTTGTAACATACGAGCACTGATATACATCTGATTTCCACCGACCACATGTAGGGCTCTCTATCTGACTTTCTAGTCCTAGTTTTATTTCTAAAAACATTTGCTTCTATAAAAATATAATTATAGAAATAAAAGAAAACCAAATCTTGTGGTACAACTGGGTTATTTTTTAAGGTGCTTATTTATTATGTCACATTACACTTCTTACGGAGGGTTACCCTTCACTCGCTCCATTTTAATGGTTGAAACGCGTCATGTCTCGGTAAGTGGCCAATTAAAGCGTTTCGTTTAGGGTTTTCGGGGGAGGGGGTGAGGTTTTCTCTATGCGCTGGATTATTACATTGGTTAGCAGAAGAATAATTTTCATGTAATTCAATAACTCCAGAAATTTTATATTTCCATTTAAGTCATGAATTTGGTGAATATACTATTTATCTCGATATGGATTCTATTCACAAGAGCATTTAAAAAGTGCCAAACCAGTATACAAAATTGTGTTTCTTTAGCACTAATTTGTGAAACAAGTATTTATATGAAAATAACCTTACCAGCATTCAAATAAAATATAATTATAATTAAATGATACTTGACTCAGTGAATAAATAAGGGTTTATTTTCTGACGCGTTTCGAGACAATCGTTCCTATTACGAAGCAAAGCCTCTACTGGGTAAAGGCTTTGCTTCGTAAAAGCAACGCGTCAGCAAGTAATCTCTTATGTATGCATTTAGTTAGGTATTTTTAATTATAGTTTAGTCAGTGAATTCAAGATCATTACATCAAGCAACTTTAAAAATAAAATATCTAATTTTATTTTAAATTGTTTTTAAATATAATAATACATTATTAATATAATACAAACTAATACCTGCTAATGTAATTACATTAGGACTATCCATGCTCCAACGATTGGGTGAATTAGGTTTTCATAATGCTAGTACTATGATGAGCCAAGAACTTCAATTAAAATCAAATAAATTATTTGATGAAAAAAATGGATGATTTTTGTCTTTAATATAGTAAAAATATTCCTCATATTCAATATTCCCTCGGTTAAAGTTTAAATATACCTGTAATAAACGTTCTCAAATAAAAAATAGTAATAGATTTGTAATCAATGATTTCACATGAAACCATAATATTTCACAAATAACTCTAAACAACGTGCGTACAAGATAGATCGCCTATTTTACACCATACAGATTTAGGTCATTAATCATAAAGCCGCCGACAATTTCAGTGACAACTTGTCTAGAACTTGAAAAGTTTGCTGGAAGGAGAATACCATTTACTAATGAAGGGCTGTCCAAGCCTCCAGAGTTGACGTTTTATTGGTTGTAAGGTCCGGTTTAACATAAAATATTTTGGGGTAATTATTCACATACTATGAATTATTCTATAAATTAAAAACATTGAATATAAAACGAATATTCTACGAACAAAATTGGATCTATGAACTAACTGATAATGTTTTTAAATTGTATGTAGCAGAATTCTTCAAATTTTTAAAAAAAAGTGAAAATTTTATCACACCCGATAATTCTGACATCTTTGTTAATTATGATTTAAACAGTAAAAGATATAGATTTTGTTCAGCCTTGAAACCGTCACAAAATGTCCTTATATGTAAATGTATAAGGATAAAGATATGGAGTTGTTTTCAATAGGTAACATTCGGGACAATAAATAATGTTCCGAAGATAGCCCTTTGAAAACACCCCCAAATCCTTATTACTTGTAGCTAAGATGTAATTACTTATAATAATTACCTCCATTATTCTTTTAATCTTCTGTGTGTTTTCCATTTTTTTAATTTGTTACGCCATACAACCTACAAATCTTGTTCTAGATAAGAGTTACAATTTTCTTCATGACAATCTTGTGTATTTGAAGACAAAATCATAAACATCAGCTGCAATTCGGAAGAGGTAAGTCGAACTATTTATTAATAAACCAATAATGCTTATTTCTTGACTACTTTATTTTTTGTGGAAAGGAAAGCTTTTCTACTCTCTGTGGAAGTCTTTAATGAGATGATACTTGATAAATATTCTTTGAAGTCTTTCATGAGAGGATACTTGATGCATATTCTTTGAAGTCCTTCGTGAGAAGATACTTTATAAATATTCTTTGAAGTCTTTCATGAGAGGATACTTGATAAATATTCTTTGAAGTCTTCCATTAGGGAATATTTGATAAATATTCTTTGAAGTCTCTCATAAAAGAATACTTAATAAATATTCTTTGAAGTCTTTAATGAGATAATATTCTTATTGAGTAATATTCTCATTATTCATAATCAGTAAAATGATGCTTGATAAATATTCTTAGAAGTCTTCAAAGAGAGGATACTTGATATATATTCTTTCAAATCTTTCATGAGAGGATACTTAATAAATATTCTTAGAAGTCTTCAATGAGAGGATACTTCATATATATTCTTTCAAATCTTTCATGAGAGGATACTTGATAAATATTCTTTGAAGTCTTTAATGAGATGATACTTGACAAATATTCTTTGAAGTCTTTAATGAGAGGATACTTGACAAATATTCTTTGAAGTCTTTAATGAGAGGATACTTGATAAATATTCTTTGAAGTCTTTAATGAGAGGATACTTGACAAATATTCTTTGAAGTTTTTAATGAGAAGATACTTGACAAATATTCTTTGAAGTCTTTAATGAGAGGATACTTGACAAATATTCTTTGAAGTCTTTAATGAGAGGATACTTGATAAATATTCTTTGAAGTCTTTAATGAGAGGATACTTGACAAATATTCTTTGAAGTTTTTAATGAGAGGATACTTGATAAATTTTCTTTGAAGTCTTTAATGAGAGGATACTTGACAAATATTCTTTGAAGTCTTTAATGAGAGGATACTTGATAAATATTCTTTGAAGTCTTTAATGAGAGGATACTTGATAAATATTCTTTGAAGTCTTTAATGAGAGGATACTTGACAAATATTCTTTGAAGTTTTTAATGAGAGGATACTTGACAAATATTCTTTGAAGTCTTTAATGAGAGGATACTTGATAAATATTCTTTGAAGTCTTTAATGAGAGGATACTTGACAAATATTCTTTGAAGTCTTTAATGAGAGGATACTTGATAAATATTCTTTGAAGTCTTTAATGAGAGGATACTTGATAAATATTCTTTGAAGTCTTTAATGAGAGGATACTTGATAAATATTCTTTGAAGTTTTTCATGAGAGGATACTTGATAAATATTCTTTGAAGTCTTTAATGAGAGGATACTTCATAAATATTCTTTGAAGTTTTTCATGAGAGGATACTTGATAAATATTCTTTAAAGTCTTTAATGAGAGGATTCTTGATAAATATTCTTTGAAGTTTTTCATGAGATGATACTTGAAAAATTATTCGATGTACTTGTTTCTGTTACAGACATTATTTAGAATTAAAACAAATTGAAGTATCATAAAGCAACCGTTTGAGTAACTTAGCAGATTAGGTCTTCTCCTTGACAGTGTTCTTAGTTAATGAATAAAAACCATGTGAACCTTGCGAGTGCGCGCTGCAAAGCTAAATATAGTCCTGAGTAGAACGATGATTTATTTCGTATTTTTAGTATAATTGTTTTGTTTTTGCTTTAAATGTTCTTCAGTAAACCTAACTTTTGGTAAACTGGTTTCCCCATCAATTTATATTATACTTAAATTAACTGCCCCTGATTGCTTCTCCTTACTTATCAAAGCGATGCGAAATAACGAAGTGTTCAGTTGAGGAATGCTCGTGGCTCACTAGCACAATGGCTGTTTCAGAGACGTCTGATCTCATCTCTCAAGACTTTGTTTTGACCAGAATACAACACATCAGCAATTAATCACGCCATCTGACGCACCGCTATTCCCATTCCACATCATCAACTCGCGACAAAAGCGTTTTGTTTCTAATTAAAATAATCACGTGGTGCAAATGTGTTGCAGCCGCTCATTATTGTCTCCTCCTCGTGATCCTTAACACTGTTCTATTAATAGTCGCTGTCAAACTTACAAAGTGTTTTTTATTTCTAAATTATACTCAAAACAATGTTTTTGTGGGAGTTTGTAGTCGGAAACAAAGAATATTTATTAGTATTTTAGCTTTTAATATTGTTCACTTTATATATTATGTATAGGTTTTTTTCTTGAACCACATAATATAGGTGTAAAGTATTTACATTAGAAATAAAACAATATCAAGTTAATGCTAAATTAAATCATAACACATTATGAAAAAGATATCCCTCATAGTATGTTTTGTTAGCAGAGTTTACACAACAACATATAAAATTCAGCCGCGATTAAATTAGTTGTTGAAAAAACACATCCTTGCATTCACTTATAACTTTACATATGCAGCATATTTAAATTTAAAAAAAAAAATCATGTTTATAAGTTTAGCTTTAATTTATTGGTCCACTTGCTAAAGCTTAAAATCAATAGTTTTTTCAAACAATATAATTCAAAGCTATACTAATTAATAGGGCTAATAATAATTGATTATAATAATAATCAAGTTATAAATAATTATAAATCAATTAATAATATACAATAAACTCATTACTGATATAAAATGCAGAAAGTAATATAGCGTACGTGAAATAATAAAAGTTGTAGGAAACCCTATGTTATCACATACAGTAGAGCCTCGATAATTCGAGATGAATAGGTCCGAGACCACCTCGGATTACCAAAAAATTCGGATTACACGGGCAAATTTCCTGAGCATTAGAAAATATAGGTTTTCTAATATTGAACCGTAATACATTAAAAATCCTTATATCCAGATCTATGTGCCAACAACCCGAACCGGATTAATTAATAGCGGGAATAAAGACCAGTCCAACTAACTATGAGTGCCGTCATTGTTAATTGATTCTTTTGCTTCAAGAGAGTTTATGTTCTGATATGTCACATGCAAGACTAGACATTAATGCAGGGATATTTGTTGACTGTCAAAACTTACAGCGTAAATAAAGACAAATATTTATGGCCCATTGACCTTCGGTCATCTAGACAACTGATAAGGACATTCAAACACAACATAACAGCAAGCTGTTATGCTGATCAGCATAATAACAATAATAGAATTAGGAAGAAGAAAAATACCGTATTGATATAAACATTTCTTGAAAGCCTGACTCAATTTCTTGGCATTATGAATTGATATAAATATTTCTAGAGCCCCCGATTCTTTTCTTTATGGTTATAAACATTTCTTGGGCGCTCGACTCATTTCCTCTCAAATAGATAAAATAGGCTCAAATAAAAATACGCTCGAGTTATACGGAAGTTCGAAATATCGGGACTCATATTAGATTCTACTGTATTGTAATAAAATATGACATTATCAGAATATATAGAAAAAATCCTTTGAGCATAATAAACTTAACCTGCAAATAAACTCCAACTCAAGACAAAAATCTTTAAGTTTCTCTTACAACCTTCTCCGTGTTTTTGCTTTCCATAATTTTCGGGACAACCCGTTTATTTCTTTACACTTTAAAACGTGGTAGTACTAGAATACCGGCAAATGTACAAAGAAATTTAAAAAGCTGCAGAAGATGGAATATTTTCACAATTTTTAATTAGTAATACATTTTTGTTTGTCAACCGTAAAAGCCTGTGTACTAAATATGTGTCTAAAATAAGAGATGTAAAAGATAATAAACAGGTAGATTCACTTTACGTTTCTTGTATCGGCAGAACTTTTTCAAGATAGAATAAACATGAAACTATCAAAATGAAAAGCATTGGGTTGGAAACAAAACACGAACAAAAGATGAAAACGAAATAAAAATGCAAAAGAAAATGTACGTGTAATAGCCAGTAGACACGTTAAAATATATTGTGTCAGTATATGGAAATTTCAACAGGGTAAATATATACCGTAGTACCACTCAGAAATCGGTGATTATTTAAATGAGAGCGGGCACTGACTCTGTCCACCCTAGTTAGGAGCTGGTCTACTGGTAATGCGATGTTATAATTTTCCCCTATTACCACTACAAAGAAATCATTGTCTTGCCTTCGCCCTTACTAATTCATTTTCATTCAAGAGGGTGTAAGCAGACACCTCTTCATCTCCTTGACAGGAAGCAAGTATACTTCAGATTCACAACATTGTACAGGTGACGTCATCACCCCCTACAGGAGACTTTTACGCCTAAACATTTATACACTGTTAAGTGAATGGGTTCACTCCGGATAATAACTACTTATATTTTTTCATCCGAGAAAGGAATACGTACCAGCATCTATATATATATATATATATATATATATATATATATATATATATATATATATATGTATATATATATATATATATATATATATATGTGTGTGTATATATATATATATATGTGTGTGTATATATATATATACATATATATATATATATATACATACATATATATATATATATATATATATATATATATATATATATATATTTGTAGATTATGCAACACTGTTTTCTTGTATACACTTATCACTTTCACTTATGTACTTAAACAAGATTCTTGTTTAAGTACATAAGTGAAAGTGATATATATATATATATATATATATATATATATCTGATTTTGATGTAATAATAATGTCAGGTTAGGAATTAAGGAACAATTTTTACAGCCTAAAATAAAGTTTATAGTCATTCTGTTCTCAGCACTTATGCATTGAGCACAACTACACAAACTATGTAACTATACCAAGTATATTCAATATAATTAAATATTATTCATCGTATATTACGTAATAACTTACTTATATAGTACAAAAGAGATGTAAGTTTAAACAGCTGAGTTTAATTTAAAATGTAGTTTTTGGGACCTTAAAATTTTTAAAGTGTTAAATATATATATATATATATATATATATATATATATATATATACAAATATGTATATATAAATACAAGAATATCTATATTCAAAGTTTTTCGTTGACAAACAGTACCAACATCATCAGGAAAGAAAATTACAATAATGCAAGCTATAGGCCTAAAACATAAGTTAAATTAGAAATAGAATTGTTGCTAAATTTATACAAATTGCCAAATTTATTTTGTTGCTGTAACTTTATATACATTAAATATAGTATCAAATTTAGAATGTATTTGTCCTTTTATTAATTTGTTATTATTACTGTATTTATATATTTCGAATGCTTCATATATATTCATTCTTAATCCTTTTATTAATTTCTTTTATAAGTTTCATACTTTCAATATTTGGAAATTGGTGCTTATTATTAATACAATGATTTGCAAAATATAATTTATATATTTCTGGATTTATATAAGCATTTAAATGTTCTTTATATCTTTCTTTAAATTTTTCTTGCTTTAACCTATATAAGCTTTATTACAATTTTCGTATTCTAATTTACAAACACTACCTTTTCCATGCGTATAATTTGTTTTATTATTGTTATTCATTATGTTTATTATTAGTTTTGTATGTAATTTTGATATTTGTATTTTAAAATTAATTGGTGATATTTTTTATTTCATTGCCTAAAAAAATAAAGTCCATATTGTATTATTAATATTATTTTTGTAAATTAAATGATTAAATAATTGTTTTTAAAAATATTATAATTAAATTTGTCAACAGTTTTCTTTAAATTGCCGTTATATATATATATATATATATATATATATATATATATATATATATATATATATATATATATATTTGACGTCTCTATATTAGTTTCATTTATTGTTACTAAAAATTGCGATATGGTATAATGGCAATGCTTGTAGAGTGACTAACAAAATTGGCGATATTGGCAAAGAAGTAAAATGAGGCAACGGGACAGAATAATGATAGAAGTTATAGTATATACGTTTATCACGAAACGATAAAGAAATATGACGTGAACAATTTGAATTTTGCCAAAACTCAAGATAAGTGTAGATAAGTTGCAAACACACGACTAAAGTTTGCAATGTCAAATATAACTGTGTCTGAACTCTAGATTCTCTTCGAACGATGTATTCTCAAGAGAAATAGCTAGGATAATGTCATGCTAGCCTGAATATACGAAATAAGGTCATGTTATTTTAGTCATCCCCTCAAGTGTATTTGTTGGAGGTTCACTTGGTTTTACATAGAATTGTCATTAAAATCATTGAAAGTAAATCAATTAATAAAAATATTAAGCAACAATAATTTATTCCAAAAACAAAACTTGTTTCCTAATATCCAGTAAAAATCGTTACAAAACTATATTTTTTAGTAAAATACTTTCTAAAATACTTATCATGTTTACCATTATTCCTGTCGTTGAGCGAAAAATATTATACCTGTTTCAAAATTATAAATTTTTAGTTGCAATATTTAATAGCAATAACGTGAATCTGGAAAAAACAGAAACTTCCGTGGCAGAATATTTTTGTTATTCAACACTTCATGACCAGGATACGACTGACTTAGCACGACTTTTATGTATTTCTGTATCTATTTGTATATCTTGTTATTTTATTCCTCGTTTGTCACTTCATCTGCATTGACAAAACTTCATCTTCATCTGTAAGGGTCGTTTCCCGATTCTGACAACTTCAGAGGTTTTGATAGGAAAGTGGCTGTAGTGTTTTCAATTGGATAAATCTTTTACAGTCGATTCTAAACCATGTTATTTATTATTTTCATCTCTTTTCGGAACATTTCTCGGTTTTTCTAGAGACTTTTATTTTAACGAAAATTTAGTCTCGGTTTATCAGTAATGATATGATTTAATGATTAAATATATTTTCCGTTAACATTTTAGTTGGAAATAAGACAATGCTGGAGGATTTCGAACTAATTTTCCACTCTACTAGCCGTTTTACTAACATTGCTTGTTTTTCCACTCCTTTTTCAGGAATAAATAATTTTATGAATAATTTTAATGAATAATCGTATTACTCTAACAAATAAAAGTATATTTTAAACGATAAAACTTTATTTCAACGTCATTTTACCAAATCGAATTATGAATCATTTTCTGTAGTTACTGTTAGGCAAATAAATTTAAGCGAACTATAATTTTTATTACTATATGCTACTAATAAAATCTATGCTTACAAAGTTTAATATAAAACGGTTTTAAGCTTAATTTCTTAATCAGAACTTTTATTCAACCTTTTTTTAATATACCCATTTATAATACAAATAAATGTCAATTTTGTGAAAATAATTACTGAATTTAATACAGTATCTAGAGAAAATTATCTCTTATGTCTGATAACTGATATTTTTACACCGCATAGTAGTGCATAAATCATTTATAAGCTAAATACTGTCAACAAAACTCTGAAAAGAAAGTATGCACTTAACACTAGTCGTACTTGAAGTAAATTTACAAATTAAAATCGAAATTTGGCAATCAATTTTCATTTACCTCTCTGATTTATCATGGCCCTATCATATCAGTGACTCTTTTTATAAATATTTTTTATTTTACTTAATTAAGGAGAATATATTTTTTATTTCCGAGTAAAAAATTTTTATTATATTCTTAAAGCGGTGCAGAAATACTAATACTGACCTTCTTTCAATGTATTGCTTTAATTTATAGTTAAAGCATTATTTAAAGAAATTAGGCATCCTAAAAAAATAATACACATACAAACCATTAGGTTATTTTTCAAAATTTGTTTCAAAGTCTTCTTCTCTAGTCAACATTGCTAGTTATCTAAATCAGTTAATAGTTTTATAATTAACTTAGTTATGGATTAAAATTACAGCTGTTTCACTGAAGAGAGTTACTCACTCGGTTGAAACTTGTTTGAATACTAAAATAATTTATTTTATATTTTAAAGAATTAGTTTAAAAGCCATTCCTGATCACCGAGAGAATTAAAATACTATCTATGTTTAGATAAAGTTTTTTGGTATTAAAGCGCAATTGTATACAATTTCGGAATAAGTATTGATTTTGTAAATGTAGGGGTATATTCAGCTTTCATACACAAGAAAATAACTGATAAAACATTATTAAAATGAGATTTACAAATATGTAACTGAATTTACTTTCAACTGTATTATTTTAACTACATTTAATATCAAATTAAAAAGCTAATGTATTACATTAAAATACATATTTTTGTGTTATATAAAATTATAGACCCAGTTAAAAAGTCATGCTTATAAATATTCTATAGTTATATTATATAAATATAAATATAATTCTACAAGTTACAGTTATTGATAAAACCTTCACCTTTACGACATGCGTGCATATAACGAAGCGGGAACCTTACCTTTGCTGAGATTGTGGAACTGGAAGGGGCTGTTGATGGAGACTCGCTGGCTAGCAGCCTTTGCAATTGACTAGGTGTGGTAGTTTTGGTGGAAGCTGTTGACGTAGGAGGCGGTGCCGCTGGCGGCGGGGGCGCGTACTGTATACACGTGGCGGCGAGAGGTGACGCAGGGGCAGGGGATGTGGTACTGGATGCTATTAGGCTGCTACCCGAGTGGTGGTTCTCTGTGTGTCTTCTCAGAGACCTGGCATCACAGTAGGATTTGCCACAGCCTTCTGCCTTACACTCGTATGGTTTCTTGTTGCGGTGCGTCAGCATGTGACCGTTCCTAAACACAATGTCGAGCTTTACAATAGGTTAAAGATAAATTAAGAGGCAATATTATAGAAGTAATAATTTTTAAGAAACATAAGAGTGTAATGAAATATAATCAATCATTCATAAAGACAGAAAACGGAAATTATAATGTTTAAAACTAAATGTAATTAGACTACTTAAACCTCAAAAGTCGGCAAAGAGGTCCAAGGGCAGATACAAGGTGAGTAAAGCAATGTACAAATTTAAATACAAATTGTAGGGTTAGGTTAAATACTTGAAATAGGAAGTAGCGATAAAAATGAATATATAATATCTCGCAAACTTTTAAACACTTTTTGATACTCGAAGAAAAAATAACAGACATAAGAGAGAGTTACAATATTGTAGGACTTCTATTTGATTTAGAAGCAAAAACAACAAAGTGGCCATATTTAGAAGCAAAAACAACCTAGTGACCCGATTTAAAAGCATTAACAACAAAGTGACAAGACCTAGAAGCATATCAACAGTGCTTCTAAAACAGTAAGTTTTAGAAGCTTAATAACAGAGTGTAAGATTTAGAATCATTAACAACAGAGGGACCGACTTTAAACGTATTGACAACAGAGGGACCAGATTTATAATAATTAACAACAAAGTTACCAGATTTAAAGCAATTACAATAGAGGTACCAGATTTAAAAGTAGTAAGAACAAAGTGACCAGATTTGAAGCAATTACAATAGAGGTACCAGATTTAAAAGTAATAACAACAAAGTGACAGAACTAGAAGCATAATAACAGAGTGGTCAGATTTAGAAGCTTAACAACAGAGGGTAGGATTTAGAAGCGTTAACAACAGAGCGACCGACTCTAAACGTATTGACAACAGATGGATCAGATTTATAATAATTAACAACAAAGTGACCAGATTTAAAGCAATTACAATAGAGGAACCAAATTTAAAAGTAATAAAAACAAAGTGACTAGATTTAGAAGCATTAACAACAAAGTGACAAGACCTAGACGCATAATAACAGAGTGGTCAGATTTAGAAACTTAACAGCAGGGTGTAAGATTTAGAAGCATTAACAACAGACTGGCCATAACAAATTTAAATCATATTAAATATATAATATAACATATTTAAAGCAGTATCAACAGAGTGGCCGCATTAAAGACATTCATAGCATAGGGACAATAATTAAGTAAGAATAACAGAGTGGCATGTTTTAAGTATTACAACAGAGTTGCCAGATCTAAAAGCGTTAACAAAGAGTGATATTTAAAAACGTAGGCTCAAATGCGAATTCAAAATTTCTTACTATTCCATACAAGTTAACCACATTTTTCACTTGGTGTTAATTCATTATACTATTTCAGTTAACTATACATAAACGATTAATTCAAAATTAATAAAGAACATAATATTGAAAAGAGAGGTTTAGAATTAGGCCTAATTATGCTCTGTTAAAGGGTAGGTTGTAGGATCTATTACAAACTAAATGGTTATTGTAAAACCATAACGACCTTTCGAAAAATATCGAAATAAAATTGTTACAACACATTTGTTGTAATTGAACATCAACAATAATTATAGATGTTATTCCATGATTGTGCTCAGTTACCAAACGTTCTGAAGATAATAACAATCAATAACGAAATATATACAGATGATCGACTTTATAGTATAAGGAATAATATCTTGGAAAGGAATAATGTATTATAAATAGATAAATACGATTATGAAACTAAGAATGTGCGCATAAACGTCACAAATAAGGACGTGAATGAGTCCCATTGTAAATAAATAAAAAAAACCTCTATTTTGAAAAAAATGCTAAATATCTAACCATAAAATTTGATGATAAATTAAGACAGAAGGATATAATATATCAGATAATATTGATAAGATAATATCAGAAATATTGTAAGAATTTTTGTTCATAGAAAAAAACTTGTTTGGGGGAGGAGGTAATTTTTTTGGTCAAAAATTGTCCTTCCTTTATCCAACTGACGAAATTTCGACAACTAAATAGTTGTCCTTTTCAGATCATTATTAAAATCAATGAAAGTACATCAACAACCCATTATCATCAATATATGCAGTAAATAAATTTAATATTAGAACCAAGTTGTTAGTGATTTTGTCTTCACATATTGAAGATTATATTGTTTACGTGCTTTCATAGGAGTTAAAACTTAATAATGATTTTAAAAGGTCAATCAATAGGTTGTCGAAACGTCGTCAATGAATAAAGTACAGTTATGAACTAAAAGAAAAAAAATCAATGTTTGTCTTCACCGAATACATTTTAATCCCTCAGTAGGAAGTTAGTCGTTTTTCATAACAATAAACAAAACAATCTACAGATTCTGAAACCCGTCTAAATATATGGTATAAATGTTTGGAGCTGTGAAAGAAATCTAATGAAGAGTTTAAGAGAAACGATGATGAGAAACATAGACAAAATCACTTGCTGGGTTAAAAGTATAGATACGTATACAACAATATATGAATAAGCGATGATAAGGAAAGAATAATGAATTTGAGCAATAAACTTGAGGGGAGACTTAACCTTCATCTGTGCACCAGCTTTTCCACAGATCGATAGCACACACGTGGCTAGAATATTAAAGACACTTCGAGCTAGTGTGATGTAGAGTCGAGATGGTTCTAATGAAATATGTAACTAACAATGACCGAACTAGAACCAATGGGCTATTTAGGCCTAAGTCCAATAGCGGAATTGTGTATGAGTTTGTAGATAGGGGTTTAAAAATTGTATGAAAACTAGTGACTTATGTGACCTGAATATTATATTGGAATTGAATATGACATGAAAAATACTTGAACAAATAATTGTGTATTGTAGAACAGTATAACGAGCAAATAATATACTAGTAAACGCAATCTACCCATTGACGAGAGTCGGAGTACTTAATGGTATTTTTCTTGTGATAAAAAAATTAATAATCCTGAAAAGAGAATCATACACCAGAAATCAAAAGTACTATGTTAAGCAGCAATGTAGAGGGTCTGATCAATTAAAAATACAAAACAATTGGCTTCATGATATAATACTGACAAGTATCACCTTGTATTACTGTCCCATGACCTCTAAAAAAGGAATATAAAATGTAAGACTTCAGGAACGATTAAGGAGAGTAAAATTCCATACAGATGTATTTAAAAAGTCAGAGTAAAAACCACTCCACAAGACATCATACAAAACAATGTATTTGACATAAATATGCTCTAAAGAAGTATTAAAATAGTAAAAGGAATAGAAATAACAAACGTTTTACAACAAGAAAATATAGAAGAGAACCAGTAAACAGAGAAGTAGAAACAATTATAGGTAAATGTTTTTAGAACGATCTTTAAGATTAGGTGATTAACAATCACTGAATATAAGAGGATTTCGTTAACTCATAATATATTACTAAAATCTGTATTTAGTATAAAAGTGGAAACACTTTCTGTAACAAGTCAAAAGTGAAATGTTTAGTAGGAGAGGTTGTTTCAATGAACAACGTTTAAATCAGCAATAAGGAAATAGCGGATTTGCAAGGAGGCCTATTTGTAAGTGAATTAGGAAACGGGAATATCTAAATGAGATTCTCTCAGAGTGGTCAAGTAATTTGCAACTGCGCTCCGCTATTTCGGACCCCTAGACTCTTCTTAACAGCATTACTGCAGACAACAAAGATAAAATTTAGTAATGGTATTTGTGCAAATGCTGAACGTGAATATGATTTCACAAATAAAACTTAAAATACACGACGAAGAGTAATATCAATTCTGTCTTCTTCTTAATTGGGCCCAGGGTTTTTAGTCCAGGGTTTATCAGTTTCCTTCAAATTTCCACTTCATTTACCCTCTCTGGATCGACTGACGTTTTTCCTGTGCTTTCAGAGTCGATGATCAAGATGGGAGGCTCTCACTATAAACCGAAGTCCTAGCTACTATTAAAGCCACCTTTAATGAATGAAAGCCTATTACATACGGAACTTTAGCGGTTCGTAGCCACCTGTACCGCACGAGTATAATCGTAGTGGCACGAAACCTGGCCATCAGGATATTTTTAGTTTGCTCGAGTGCTTCTAAAAACGTGTTTGAAACGGAGACTCTCTGGAATTTGTTTTCGTCCCAATGGCAGGTCGGTGACCACCGGTACTGCGAGATTGTGGCACCAACCCTTAACTTTAATACCGACGCTAGTAACGGGATTAGAGTCATGAATTTGACACCAGAGGCGGTAGAGGTCTCATCTTCTGCATTATAGTTTCTCAGCTTGCATAAGTTATGCTTGTGCTCTTAGTCTAAGAGACAACAACTTTTCGTCTGGCTGCTTCGTCTTTTTTTTCACCACCTTCGCATTTATCTTATAGCACAATAGTATCTCTTTCATCAGCTTGAAAAAACTCAACACCAATTTTATTTTAGTTTTATTATTTTGTAGTAAAAACCACACATTTTTTAGGGTAAAACCAACCTCAATTTCAAGGCAATAGCAAAGCAAAACGTGTATTTCTGGTTAACATGGTCTTCTGCTTATTGAAAACCAGGCGATAGCTCTTCGTTCGATGATAACTACCTTATGAAGAAAATTTATAATCTAGTCACTATTAATCCTTGTCCAGGTGGTATTGGAAATGTGATTTTCTTTTGGAGTGTAAATAGATTTCATTACTAAATCATTTTTTGTTATTTTCTAAATTGCTCTATTTGCACTTCTCCAGGTAAAAAGTTTAATGTTTTATAAAAAACAGAGACATTGTCAACTGATATTACAAAAGTGACTGCCAGAAAACTACAAACAATTATTCACAATTGGAGTATTTGGAATCAAAATGAAAAACTAAGAAGAGAAAGTTAAAGAATATTATGTTAATGTTGTTCGATGATGAATATCAAAAATCGCAATAAGAATCTGTATTTCAATAAAGTGGGTATTATGTCTCCATAGGTTGTTTACGAAGAGCGAAAGAAAACATCATTTATAGCTATACGTAGCTCTCATATGTAGCTATACGTAGCTGCTATTTAAAGTAAAATTATAAGCAGCTATAGCTGTATGCAGCTATACGTAGCTGATATATAGAGTAAAACGATACGCAGCTATAGCTATATGCAGTTATACGTAGGTGATATATATAAAGTAAAATTATAAGCAGCTATAGCTATATGCAGCTATACGTAGCTGATATATAGAGTAAAATTATACGCAGGTATAGCTATATGCAGCTATACGTAGCTGATATATAGAGTAAAATTATACGCAGCTATAGCTATATACAGCTATACGTAGCTGCTGTATAAAGTATAACGATACGCAGCTATAGCTATATGCAGTTATACGTGGGTGATATATATAAAGTAAAATTATAAGCAGCTATAGCTATATGCAGCTATACGTAGCTGATATATAGAGTAAAATTATACGCAGCTATAGCTATATACAGCTATACGTAGCTGCTGTATAAAGTAAAACAATACGCAGCTACTACATAAAGTAAGAGTATCCGCAGCTATAGCTATATGCAGGCATTCGTAGCTGCTATATACAGTGAAACCCATATAAAGGGTGATTCCAAACTACGATTTACCTTTGTTTATTTTACAAACAGCTAAACCATTTATATATGGTGATAAACGACATCTGCCTTATTGTGTCACACGAAGAACAAACAAGGAAAGAAAAACAAACCAAATTTAGATAAACATTAGTTTAAAGTTAGAACACCCAACGTTTAGCTAAAAATGTTTAGCTAGACACTCGTCTGTCTCAGAAAATGATCTTGCCCAAAAATACTACACTTCATAACCAATGATGATATAACCTATTCCATTTTTAATCCTGATTGTAATATAGAACTCCAATCAAACATAAAAATACATCGGGCGGGATAAATCTATTATGGGATGTTTCCTTAATAGGTACTTTGAAAATAGGTATAAAAGGACAATATAAACATGCATTATTTTTACACTATTAAAAGAAATTACACAGCTAGTTGTATAAATGAAATGAAAAATAAAATTCCTAAAAACGCATTTATAGTGGGGTTTTAAACAAATCTTATTGTTAGGTAATCTTCACGAAATAAAAAATTTCATAACAGTTTTAAAAAATGGGATTGCAAATAGGCAGTGTAAAGGTTACGCGTATAAATCATACGATGTCGATACGCGCCGCTCAATAACTCCAGCAGCATTCCTGTAGGATCATTTATCTTAGGTTGCGCCTGCCCAACACCTCCGTCCCCACTGTCTAATATATCTGTCAAATTAAAAACATTTTATAACTTTAGTATTTCATATGGACCCGAATCGGACAAATAGCGTTTGATATTCAATTTATCTTCGCTCTCCTTTAGTAATTAAATAAACTCTTACATTCTGTTAGGCGGCTGTTGGCATATTTATATTGGAATCCTGTTATAGGATTAATATAACTCTGTGTAACTCTGTTTCTCAGCATTACAAAATGTAATTACACGATAGAGGAAATGTATTTGTGAGACGACGCGTGTGTAGTTGTTTGTACCGAGGGTTTTTAATTGCCTTATCCCTTTGATATTGCACGGTTAATGTGTTCAATATTAATACGGGGGTTTTATTACGTCCGGAATAATGGAAAGAGAATTACAGAGAGTATTTGCAAAATTAAAAAATTGAAATTACAGAAAACAGTTATTTATGGGGAAAAAGAATGAGAAAACCTATCAAAGAAAACCGTTAGTTATAAAGAGAAAGAAAAAAAGGAAACTTACCACAGATAATTGTTCGTAATAGGGAGAAAATCTATCACAGAAAACCATTATTTACAGGAAAAAAGAAGGAGAAAATATAAAACAGTAAGTGGCTAGTTAAAAGGAAATCGTAGGCTAAATCACATCTTAGAAAAGCTATGAAGAGAAAGAAGAAGACGAAGACATATCCCAGAAAATGATTTTTATGGAAAAAAGAGAGAAAACGTGTCACAGAAAATTGTTAGTAATAAAGGGTGAA
>JBAIZL010000009.1:27439894-27464894 GCA_036971475.1 Prosapia bicincta | reverse complement strand
GTACATAATGTTGAAATATTTCACTGTTAAATTATTAAAACTGGAGAGTTTTGAAACCTTCTCCAACGATTACTATACACCCTCCACACTCTTTCTTGTCTCAACTGGTCTTTTTGGTCTAATCAACATACTTGTAAAAAAGTGACGTAGTATGGTTAGATTCCACCCCTTAGAATCGCGTGGTCACTACGTCAGAGCTTTCTATTGGTAGCTTTCCCATGTTAGCACAAAACTTTATAATTGGTCATAACTTTAAAAATTTTGGATTTAGGCGATTTCCTTATTCATGATGTTCTTCATAGGTTTTCTTTCTGCACATTTTCAAATGTCGATGAACGTTTTACGTGGATTTTGACTTTTTCTATTTTTCTTTGTCGGTTTCTATATCTTTTAAACCAATGAAAAAACTCCCCCCCTTTAAAAAATGGTTTTACTTAATAAAATTATTTGTAAGAGCTGCTTGAGGTACAGTATTTATATTCATATTTACCAACGAAAATTAAAATTTTATATTTTAAAATTTAAAATTTCTTTTGTATCGCTTAAATGCCCGTTACAGTGTGTGTGTGTGTGTGTGTGTGTGTGTGTGTGTGTGTGTGTGTGTGTGTGTGTGTGTGTGTGTGTGTGTGTGTGTGTGTGTATTTTAGACTTTACAGCATATATTGGAGACTTATGTTACGAATCAAGTAATAAAATGCAAAATTTTAAAATTTGTGAAATATAATTACCTTTTGGAAAACATGGAATTTACCATAGAAAGAGCTTATCATTAAAAAGGTTATTGATTAGTCTAAGTGTATAAATTTCATTAATCGTAAATTATAAGTTTATATGTTATAAACTGTGTAATATGACACAAAATACTGGTGGTTTCTACTGAAATACAAGCATTTTTAATATTAGAAACATCTAAACTCCTTACTATGCAAGATTCACAATTTGTAACATTTATACCTTTTTACAATTTTTATTTCCCTCTGCTGAGTAAGGGAATCAAAGGAAATAGGGGTTGGTATTATAATGATGTACTCTAAAGACAGAAGGGGAATGAAAATGTATTTTTTGTAATACTTACAGGTGGTCCTGGCGCTTGAAAGCTTTCCCGCACATATTGCACACGTATTTGCGTTCGTCGCTGTGCGTCAATTTGTGCTTGGCCAGTGCGGACGCGTTTCCGAAAACCTTTCCACAAACCTGCAAAGAAAAAATCGTTGTTTATTAAAGATAGCACAGGAAATGTAATGTAGTGAGACTTTTTCATTAAATATTAACGTACGGTAATAGATAAAGTTAACGGAAAAAACAAAAAAAGATATTTTAGTAGAAATTGAATGCCCTGGTAATAAAGTTTTTAAAATTTTATATCTTAGTATCTAGCAATAGCATCGATTTTTCATCTTTAGGATAATCCATATGCAATTATGTTATATTGCAATTCAAAGCGACGGATACTTTACCAAGATATTTTATTATGTTGACGTTGCGTGGTCAAGACGTGCCGTGTAAAGTGATGAAATTGCAAAATAAATTTAAAAATACCTAACATGTATTGTAAGAGAAGATTATTTTAAAAATATATGATAAGGGCCTATAATATATCTAACTATAAATTTTTTATTTTTGTGCTTATTAAAACTAAAGCCGCAAACATTTGGATTATTTTCGCCATTATACTGCACTTACACTAGGGCAGTAGACAATACAGTTAACTGGTGCCAGCTAGTGACCTACAGTAACACGCCAGTTCAGTGGGAAAAGTCGTTCCAGCGCATTAGCTTGAGGAGTAGGTGTCAGGGAACTTTCCCTACCACCAATAAACTGAGCTGGCGAAACCTAGTGGGAGCGTGTAACGTTACTAAACCTCCCAGTCAAGTTGGCCACCCGCTTCAATTTGTTGTTCTACAGCAGTGGACGTTTTGTAGATGAGTAAATTGGATATTGTGTAGCGTAACATATCACCCAAATGTATAATGGTGAAATGAATTTGAGGTTCATCAAAGCCTACATGGAAAAAGAATGTTTGCGAAACCATTTGATCCGATCAGTAAACAAACACGATCTCAAGAAAATTTCAAATGAAATGCTTTAGTTGCAAAATTCTTCATAGTCCTCTAGCACGAATTTAGAACTGGATAGTTTCTGAACTCGAAAAATGCGCTTCCAAACCCTGAAGCTTGCTAGAATTTGGCATAGCTAGATAAGATATCACAATTTCCAATTTTACCTTGAGAGTGTGTTTATCCCGTACCAGAGTCTTTTTTGTTAATCACGGCTTCAACGGGATGAAAAATTTCATCGAAAAATGTCGGAAAATATTCTCAATAGAGCTTTTTCGGTGGAACCTTCCGATCTTACCTCTGTTAACAGATGAGACGAAGAGCCCGTATAATGTCTTCGCGAACCCATTTCCTCGTTCAATCTCTTTTATTGTTGACTTCTTCACACAAGACATCGCGACACTCCGGCACAAAATCACGCTACAACTAAAACATTGTTGAATTGAACCATGAACGATGCACTCGGATTTTATACACGTACTCGAGTTGCTAAGTGTAAATGAGAACTTCGCCAGTAAAATGGCTTCCAGTTCATTTCATTCAGTTGAGCCAGTCAACTGGATTATTTACTGGTCTCTTGTAAATGCGGCATAACACAATGTAGCCTATTTTACAAACTGTCATTGTAACTCCTCTCTGGCTGCTGGTCATTAAATTAAACACCAATCCTTTTGTTTTGAAAGCTTTTGCACTACCAGAAAATTAAGTCACTTATCAGTCAATTCGGAAATTGAATTATAAATTAATTACCAAACATATGACGTAGCCGAAATAAATGTGCGCGGTTTTGAAATGCAACAACAGATAAAGTGCAATGATGTTTAACGGCCGTCCAAAGTGATTAATATCGGAACCGATCTATTGGTAGTGCATCATTTACGAAATTAAATTTAAAAGTTCTTTTATCAGACATTTTCAAATTAATATCTGAAATTTAATATTATTACAAAATTATATGGTTTGTACAAATTATTGCATTATTCATTTAAAAATATTATTATTTTTTTTATTTTTAAAACATTTTAGCAAGTGAGGCATTTAATTTATTATTTAATTTCTAAAATTCGTAAAATACAAGATAAACTATTAATAATTATTAGTAATCTCAGAATGTTAATTTACAGTATTATAATTAGACAATTTACAATTACTTCTTAAAATCTAAGAGTTTTAAACTACTTCATTTGTTTATAGAACATAGTCAAACAACCTATTATACGCTAGAAGCAGATCTGTATATACACACATTCACAAATACACACACACACACACACAGAAAAAAAGTCTAACTAATAAACATCAGCCATTACCCCTTTTAAAAGTCTATTTTATTCAAAGTGACCTTGCCCACACTATGGACATTTTCCTTCATTTCGAGACCAGACTATCAATTGCATTTTCCTCAGAACAATCGTTTATCATTTAGCCTTTTTTTTTCTTTAAAGGGCTGTTAGTAAAGGTATCATTATATAAGCTGATAGATATTAGATATTTTTCAGGTTTTTTTCTCTCACTATAATCCAAAGTATCATTATTAAGAGATTATACTCAAATCATCTTAAATAAATTTATTAAAAAACATATTTTACAAAATTACTTTTATAAAATTTGAAAAAATTCTGTTGACCAAATGTAAACTTCTATTTTGGCATCCTATCAAATTATCACAGATAGATCTCTATAAGTTGGATAGCGAACAGATATACCTACTTACTCCGGCTGGGTTTCTACTTACTCTAGCTAGAAAAAATCTACTTCAGGCAAGCGATCTTGTCCAAGTGTTGCCAAAAATATTTGCTACTCCCCGTAACAGACTATAAACATTCTCACTACTTTGTCCTCCCTAATCCCCATCTGCCTTTCCTCACCTCACATCTACCAGGGGGTTTTAAGAATTAGGGGATCCTAATCCCTTATGACCAAAACAGAAAGTAGATTTACTCATCCTGGAGACATGACGTCACAATCTTCTCTCTATATTCTTTACCACGAGTTTTTGTGTCCGTGCACAAATAATAATCCCAAATATCTATAATAATAATCCTAATGATGAAAAATCCTTTCTTTCTTAGCAGACCATCACAGTCACAACGGAAAATTGTCCTTCAGTTATAAAAGTAAGGTTATTTAGAATGTATCGATATTTTGTGTTAATTATAGCACTTAAGCCAAATAAAAAAACTATATAGTAACCATATAATATAATAATGAACTTATACGAGACTGTTTGTACAAACTAGGTCAGTGTAGTTTGTAACTTAAGTAACTTGTATTATCAGTTATGTTTGATTATTTTTGTGGTACTTTTGTAAATACTTTTTATTGTAATATACTGTACCACTGTGCTCTTGATATTACATATCATGCTATTGGTAGGAAAAGCTAAAAGCTTTTTATACTGAATAAAAGTTCATAGCTACCCGAACGATGTTTGTCAGTAAGTAAACAAGACCTGATACAAAAAATATGTGGAAAACAACTATAAAACGATTATAATGATCTGATAAACGGAAGTAGAATATCCCGTTTATTCATGAATTCACTTCATGCGGTTGGAATCACAAGTTAAAAACACTTTGAGCGGAAGTTTAAATTGTTAATTCCCAAAGTCTATTGTAAGGGATTGGTCAAATACTCTGGCTATAAAGTTTTCATTTCCATTCCGTTTTATTTGTTCATGTCTTAAGGTCTTATCAAGGGGCAAAGACGTACCCAGGAAGTCGTGAGTTATGGTAGGTCTCGATGCTGACACGCACCTCCTCTGCTCTGAGAGTCACGTTAGACGGAAGAATTTATTTAGCGCATGTCGTTCGAGAGTCTTGGAGATAAAAACTTTGTGAGCTATACAGTTTAAATTCTTATTCTTATGTTTAGAATATTTTAAAAATTATATTTTTACTAAATAAATTGAAATAATTACTTATCAAGATAAAGTTTTATATGAAACGAATTAGTAAAAAATTAAATATCGAAATATGCTGTTCATGACGAGCTGATTGTATATTACTTATTACAATTTTGCTATTAGTTACGACCAAACGTTTTGTTAACTAAAAGTTGTTAAATTGTTAACTTACACTTGGAGGAAACGTTTTCGTCTTACGATTTCTTCAGCCTGTTGTTGACGTCCTGGAGTTTCCTCCAAGTGTAAGTTAACAATTTAACAACTTTTAGTAGCAAAAAGTCTGGTCGCAAGTAATAGCAAAAGTGTAATAAGTAAAAAATTAATGAAAATTTATTGAAAATAAATAAAACGGTTCAGATTTGTCTAATTTGAGTGAAGTTGTGAGTTTACTAGAAACATCTGGCCTAAAATTAATTATTAAAGAGTAAACGTTTAATTTACTCCGAAAATTACTTAAAATTTGCGGTATTAAAATTCTTAAAAGTAATGCACGTTTGGAAAAATATACAACACAAAGCCGCGATCCTAGATAATTTTTAAAATTTTAAAAAATCATGATCGGGGAATGTTTTGTAGGTAATTTGTTAAGAAGATTGAACCACTGCTATGTAAATACCAGGAGAAAATCATCGGTGGTTATGGTGATACAGCAACAATGAAAATAAAAACTTAATCCTTGCAGTATAAATACAAAGAAAACTCGATGTATATTCTACAAAAACTACCAAAAGATTTGAACCAATTAAAAACGAATACCGAAAGAGAATGGAAACATAAAATTTAATAAAAAGGAAACATTCTGCTAATCTTTATTGAACACAACTTTTAGATCAACGCGCGTTAAGTAGCATTGTAATAATTCTCTGATAAATCCATTGACTAAAGTTAGGCAAGGCAGCGTATCTTGATGACTGACGTCATCTGGCTGTGGTTTATGTTATCTGTCTCCCTTCTTATTAAGTAAACTATTTGCTCCTGTTATTACAACCTATTTTAAAATATTCCCAACGTCATCCTGTGACGTCACTACCGTTTAAAATAGCTTCATACATTCACGTTTAGTTTGAGTAGTATTTCAAGGTCAGTGTCGATCTATATCTAACGCCACTGTAGAGCTGTGAGCTATGCAAATGTAAATTCGGCTTACTAACCTATAGCGTTATAAATGCTAGTCAAAAGGTAGCACAATCTTAGCAAGTTATGCATCTAGGACACTTTGTGAGATACTTTACAAAGGCAAATTAGGCCTACGTACTGTCGGTCTAAATAGGCCATATCGAAGATACCATTGTAAAATATACGGTTAAACAAGCCTGTTTCGATATTTGGGAAACTTCATCTAACTATAAATATTGTAGAGTTAATATAAATAACAAGTTATGTGTTATTCAGACTTAAAAAGGTTCAGCTATCATGTTACGCTGTACTCTATATTTATAGGTATATCTAGAAGCATAGAGAAAATTTTAACAAAATAATGATTATTTGGGAAAAAGACAAAATAACCTGACAGCACCACATACGTTTAAACGCAAAGTTCATTTCTATTGAGAGCTAATTTCTATTGCATTATCACAAAGTTACAAAGTATATAGTTAAGTTAATTTTTTTTTAATTATAAAGAGCCTATATATATATATATATGTGGTAAATTAAAAAAACTTTCATAAACCAGATTATACGAGTATTACTTCATTTTATTGTTGATTGAAGCTTTTCGCTAATTTACATTATTAGCATTTCCAAAATTTATAAATCACTGTCCAGTTATGTGACTAGAGTAAGACTAGAGTTCGTACTCTAGTCACATAACTGGACAGTGATTTATAAATTTAGAAAATGCTAATAATGTAAATTAGCGAAAAGCTTCAATCAACAATAAAATGAAGTAATACTCGTATATTCTTGTTTATGAAAGTTATTTTATTTACCATACATATTCAACAAGAAAAAAAATTCATCTAAGGATTAGAATATATATATATATATATATATATATTACTACACATATTTCTACATTTCCTAACATTACAATATTTTCCTTTGTTGACGAGTTTTGGAATGAGTTAACTCTCAAAACTGAAATAGTAATCATTTAAGAGGAGTACTGTTTAAGTTTTGAAAAAGATGTCATTTAGAAAAAAGAAAAATATTGTAATGTTAGGAAAGGCAGAAATATGTACACTAATATATATATATATATATATATATATATATATATATATATATATATATATATATATATATATATATATGTATATATATATATATATATATATATATATTAGTTCTTTTAATCAAACAAAATGACCATTACTGTAGAGTTTCTAACTTTATGGTAAATCAATAGAACATAGGTCTCACGAGACAGGAGTTTTGCGTTTAAACGTATGTGGTGTAGTGAGGTTATTTTGTTTTTGTTTAAAAAAAAATTATTATTACATAATTATAAAGGCAGAAATATGTACTCATATATATATATATATATATATATATATATATATATATATATATATATATACACAAATATTCCTAACAGATATGAAGATAAGTATATTAAGGTTTTCACCTTCTATATTTTTTTAATATATATCAAGTACCTTCCATTTGTTTGTATCTTATATCATCACTGCAACGAACCGGACATCCGTGTTTCCCTTCATGCAAGAACTGTTAACCTCATGCATAATATTCTAATAAGAAAGAATATATAATTTTTCATTATCTTTAATATACTCGTACTTTTATTATGTTAAATGCGTGAAGATTTTCGCATGTGAAGATTTGCAGTATGAGCATTCTCAAACTTATAATTACCACATAGTTCTATGACTACATTTCTACTCTTGAGTCAATTACATTAACTACATGAGTAAATTTAAAGCATTTAACATAATAAGAGAGTAAAGAAAAAAATCAAAAATTATATATTCTTGTTTAGGAAAATATTATCCAACCAATTGTATTCAATAAGAAAAACTTTATCTCTCACTCCCTCTCTCTTTCTCTCACTCTCTCTCTGTCTCTCTCTGTCTGTCTGTCTGTCTCTCTCTCTCTCTCTCTCTCTCTCTATATATATATATATATATATATATATATATATATACACACACACACACACACACACACACACACACACACACACACACACACACACATTTATGTAGTTACACTCTAACATAGCAATATTGAAATATAGTGCAATATTAACTGATTTTTTAAGAGGGAGATTTTGGTGTAAACTTTCGTTATTGTTAGGAAATGAGGTTAAATATGTCTTTTTTCAGAATATTTGAACCGTAAACGGCAATTTCTATTATTTGTTTTCTTTGATATCTATCTGTATGGCCATTTAAAACTTTGTATATTAGCACCTCCGAATTTGGATACCCAATCATTAAGCAATATGGATAATATATATGAAATTGTTAGAGACAGTGGGCCATTACAGCAACGGTGTAATGTTGAAAAATAAGTAATATAAATGGGCAAAATAGATTACACTATTACATATGTTCCAAAAAGACCCAGTGCTGCTACCTATTAAAACGTCGTATAACTGCAACTATACCACCCTGGGAGTAGAGAGTAACTGCAATTTCACACCAATTCCATCTATAAACTGAATTTCTTAAAATTCAGTGGTTTAACTAACTCTGGTCCTTACGACCTTACATTAGAGTATATTTGTTTTTAAATATTATTTCACCTATATATTGTGCAATGCAATGTTTTTACATGTTTAGTAAATGTTATACTTTAAAATGGTTATTTATAATCCAATTTGAACAAGTTTTTAGATGAATATCACAAATTAATTTATTTTAAAAAAATGAATCTCTTGACGTTGAAACAGCGGTTGGGTGTTTTCTTGTTGAAAGTTTTGTGTTGGTTTTATTTACACATTCCACGGTACCTGACTCAATAACAAAGCTTGTTAGAGTTAGTTATTCATATTTTAGGTTAAATAACTGTGATTCAAGTAACTTTCCATTTTCCACAAAAACCGTTGTAGATGAGAGACTTATTATTAGGCTTACTCTAATAGTGTTCTATAAGGATATGATAAATGTGCAAGTATAAATAGTGACGTTTAGGAAAACATAGTTTTTAATTATTGAAAAAAAGTTTTTCTTACTTCCTAGGGACCGTCTCTTATAGGTGGGATAAAACCGAAGCTATTTATACGTTTTTAAACATGAGCTATGAATAAATGTAACGAAATGAGATAAATTCACCATCTAACGTGGACAAACATAATATAGGTCTTCTTTCTGGGTTTCTCTTTAAAGTTTTACTTATAACATAGCATAAGAAAACGTTTTACATGGGAGTTTATATATATATATATATACATCATTAATAAATTTAAAATATTTTAAAAACAAGACTACTTTTATTACATATATTATTCAAAGCTTTTCGCCGATAAAACAGCACCAGCATCTTCAGAAAAATAATTATGTAACAAAATATTGTCTAACATTTCACCATATTTAATAATATTATAGTTTAATTCAATATAATTATAATTTAAATACATTATATTATATATATATATATATATATATATATATGAAAAATTATATATTTATATAGCCTATATATATATATTTATAATAATTATAAAATCAAATATAAAAATATGATCCATGTTAAATTGTTAATTGCTTGGTAGTGTTTAGAAAAATGTTTCCTCAGCCTCTTTCAACCCTACTATACACAACATATAAAGTCTTCTAACTGAAAACGTAGACTTATTTCCAGAACAATTCGAATAAACCCTCATACGTGGGGTGAAAGTAAGATAACAATGAAGAAATAATTAAAGGCCCTGTCGTATACTGCTGAAACGCCTGTTTTCTTTTTATCTTCTTTATTAAACACATGTTTTATAAAAATATTACACAAGTGGTGAGAAAAATATTTGTTTTCTACAAAAACATTGCCGTAGAACGATTGAAAATGTTCATCATATGATAAATATTCTAATTCGTATATGGTTTGAAATTTTAATAATTCTTAAAAAAACAAATATTTAGGGAAAGTTTTAAGTACGAAATTTGCAATTAGTTACATTTATTATCGTTCAATAGCAAGAGAACAGGGGTACAATTATATCAAGAGAACAGGGGTACAATAATATCAAGAGAACAGGGGTACAATAATATCAAGAGAACAGGGGTACAATAATATCAAGAGAACAGGGGTACAATAATATCAAGAGGACAGGGGTACAATAATATCAAGAGAACAGGGGTACAATAATATCAAGAGAACAGGGGTATAATAATATCAAGAGAACAGGGGTACAATAATATCAAGAGAACAGGGGTACAATAATATCAAGAGAACAGGGGTACAATAATATCAAGAGAACAGGGGTATAATAATATCAAGAGAACAGGGGTACAATAATATCAAGAGAACAGGGGTACAATAATATCAAGAGAACAGGGGTACAATATATTACAATAAAATGATTGGGAAAAGCCCCAATGCCACAAAAAAAAATTAAAAAAATGAAAAATAACTAATAATGCAAGCTACCTAAGATAAACCTTAACGTACTCTTCGATGGCATCATCTTCAAAGATTCTTATTACAAAATTGTTTTGTATTACAAAAAACGCACTATTGTTTTCTGTATTGTAATTTTATAATATGACACTATGATGATGATGAGAGGGTTATCGAAATGTACATAAGGGTTTAATATTAGGTAACTTGTATTATCATTTATTTTTGATTATTTTAGTGGTGTTGTTTCCAATATTTTTATTGTAAAATTCATTATCAGTTAAATTACAAATAATAAATTTCGGATATGTGATATTGTTGGTTCCAAAAGTACTACTGTTAGGTGTTTTCTAGCTGGAAGTTATTAGTACCTATCATTTCGAGATGATAGTTTCCAGTTCAAATTAATAAGTAAATAAATTGGTAAATGGTGTTTTCAGTCATGTATCATGTAAAACATAATACCGTATTAAAATCTATATTGTCCATTTGTAAGGTATTATAAAAATAAGTATTTTAATAGCAAAAATATTTGACTAAAACCAAAATATTCCACTTTTTGAAGGTATTATTTTAATAAATAATTAATTATAAAAAATACTTTATACAAACATAAAAATCAACATTTTGAAGTTATTACTCGTAAATGAATAACTTCTTTAATATCTAAAATACTCTAAAAACACCAAAATTTCCCACTCTTAAAGTAATCGCGGTTTCTGCACAGCTCACTGTTTTATTGCAAAAGAGTTCTAACTAAAACGTCAGTGGATTTTAGGTTTTCATTATTGATAGTTAAATATGGCCTCCAATAAATCTCTTCTACGATTAAGAGCGTGTGTACAACGCACAAGTGCACATAGGTAGTGGTAAGATTATGAATTGCCAATGTCTACTAGATATGATGCGTCATGAAGTATTGGTGCCCTTGCATTGTAAACGATGCACACCAGCGCTGGCACTCAGGCTTGGCGGGTGTCCAAACTACTTGAAACGGCGGCCAAAATACCTTGCATGTAATACACCTCAATAATAAGACGGGTTATTTAGACTACGGTCTGAAGTTATTTCATCGCCGGCAGGTTCTATCAAGAAAGTATACATTTCCTGGACGACTATTATTTTGTTCATATAATTTTTACTGTTTTACGTATGTTTCAATTGAATATTTATGTTCAGTATACTAATTATTCTTGTAGAGTTTACTCAGAAACAAAAATGTCTACACAATAGATATAAAAGATCTCCGATAAATTAACAGATTAACTTTTTAGGAAACATTATCTATACGATATATATTCAATATTATAAAAGAGACCTATTCGGTTAAATTTCATTCGTTTTAAATTAGGATAGGATTTAAAAAATATCCCTTAAGCATAGAAGATGTAATATTCATCTATAATTTTTATTAAATGTTAAAGTTACACTTAATTGAAAATTTCAAGTGTAGAATTAATAAATTGGTTACAATACCTTTGCGTGTATTATCACTTGCGTTAATTATATTTGAGTTATTTCACAAAAATATTGTTTGTTTCCATAATTCACTTGACCTATTCTGTAAACAAGTGTCTATACCTAAGTATGTAGGTATAGGGGTTGCAGTGGTACACCGATGGGAGTGCCCGACATCCCTATAAAAAAAATTCCCGCGTCATCCTTCATTGGAAAGTGCACTTGTGCCGTATATAAATTAAACTATCGTGATTGGCCAATAAATGTTTTTTTATTAGTTTTGTTGGCGCCTGAAGAACAAGGAACAATAGTTAAATAAAAAATAAAAATAATAATAGTATTTAAATCCCTCAATAATGAAAGTTTCAGGAATATCCCTAAACACACAGTAGTTAAGTTATGTCAAGTAAACACCGAAAGTAGCTTGACTGATTAGAGGTCATATTACAACCGAATTTATGCCCCCCAGTTTTGTTGATGACCTTGGCCCCCCTTAGCGAAATTCTGGGTACGCCACTGAAGTGTAGACTAAGCTAGTATATTAGTGCCTATATTATTCCGTACATTTTGTTTGAATGAGGATGACTTTTCGGTTGGTGGTTCCAAGATACTATGGTAAATTCCGAAACGGCCGTCCTCAGTTGCACTAAAAGTAAGTGTTACTATATGCAAGTGTTTAAATATTATAATACGAAAAGGTTTATACTAGTTAACATTATTGATATTGTTCATATTAATAATATCGTGTGTGCTTTTTGAATGATGGATGCTCCCAGAAAATGTGGGCCGCTTTGAACGAGCAAGAAAGGTTTCAGTCAAAATGAAAAATGGGTAATGTAGCAATTAGATTGACAACTGGGAGACTAGCTACAGTTTCATGTCGTATTATCTGGAATCATGGAAAATATCTGGATTACAGTTTAAACGATTGGAGGCTATGGAATGTGAACTTTAAGTAGAAAGCTTAAAATTGGATACAAAAACATGTAGCTAAAGAAAATGAAACAGAATAAAAATAAATAATGATTACATAACCCGAGATGTTGAATATTCAGCAGATTTTGTGAGAAACGACCAAAGGTTCTTAAACTTCAACCGCCAGATGTGAGAAGGTTTCGTACTTAAAAGTAGACCATAAGTATTTACCTTAAATACACTTTACCGTTTATTTCACCTGAACATAAATACAGCTGATCCGAGGCGGGTTGGTAAGGTTATGGCGGGTAGAATGCCAATGACCGACGCAGGAAAGACACTACAGTAACAAAAATAATAATGTACAACGCATATTTAAATTGTTATCTATTTACCATTTTAACTGAAACTTTCATAAAATATAGGTAAAAAAACACATTCTTTTGGAATGTAAAGTGACCGATAGTAAAAATATTGCAAACACGTTACACTTTAGAACAATAATATATTTAGAATCATTACATAAATTCTAAATCCACAAAATCTATAATTATAACACAATCGTTTGATATTGTGAGTAAATAAAAGGCTAACACAAAAGTTAATTCATAACTTTGAATAACAAATTGCCACGAGTCATGAGTGGCGAAAGGTTAATAAAAGCAGTGACACTATCAAAGGCTGTCGTTGAATGTTTTAGATTTTAAAAGAAACCAGATAAAAGCTAAGCGATGATTTTCGTAACAGACCGAAGTTCCCTTTGATCTTTCGTGACACGAGAGAAAAACATATCCTCAATTAACAATACAGATGAATATCAAAGGCAAATATTTCGCTGTATATGGATTTAGAGAGAAAATTAGTGTAAAGTTCTTGGACACTGTCAAACTATGATCAGAAGTTAAAAAATAAGAGTTGAAGTTTACAATTTGATATTTAGGCGTTGTTTAATTGTCTAAAGGAATATTTTATGCCTTAAAAACTGTTTAATTTATTAAACATAAGTGTTAATTGTAGATTATTAAGCGTCATTAACGGCCAAGGCTAAACTTAACCTTATTTAAATCAATTAAAGGTTATTTAATTTAATTAGTATCCAGCAATTATTAATATGTTTAAAACTTAATGATTTAATGTTTACAATGGCTATTGACACGTATGATTATGTATAGTAGAATGTAAGCATTTTTCAACGCTTCATAAAACATATCTGATTCATAAAATAGACCTGAAATTACCAATAAAAGTTTTTTTTAACTGGTAAGATCATTAAAAGAGAGAAGTTCTGGTTTGGTAAAATCTAAAAATAACACATAAATTATAATATAAACATATTTACTTAATTTTTGAAAAATAAATAATATAATATAATAATTATTATTTATTAAATATGTTTAGGTAAATACAATGTGGAGTGTACCTGCGAACCTTTAAGGTACGCCTGGTTGGTCCACCAGGCTTCTGCTCGATCGCCAATTATTAATACCATGAATTTACCTCTGCAATTATTCATAATTACTAACTACATTTTATTGGTTGGGTGGAATTGAGGGATATAATGTAACTTGTAAATGTTTTTTATAGTGCGGACCACGTAACCGTGGACTTGGCAGGGCGAGATAGATCGCAGTAGGCGAGAAGGGAGATAAGGGGTCAGTATAAATACTTTCCTACAAACATGATAAGGACTGTCAAAAGACTGACTTGCATGAGAAAGTCGATATTAGATAAAGTCGATGATAAAATATCTTCGGTATGAAATAGCAAAGAATATTGAAGTATTTGTAGACTATTCGGATGCAAGAGCTGCTGGTGTATCGAACACTATCTATATGTAACATGCTTTTAGAAGTAATAGGACACGCTACGAGGTCCGGACTATACCACCAGGTCTCGAACCTGAGACGTTTAGGTGAGTAGACCAATGTTTTCCGCACTGAGCATTTTTCAAAATCTATGAAAAAATAATCCTGAGTTTTATCGAGTCACAGATTCTATGACCTATACAGAGAGGAGGTGTTGTACCACTAGAAACTTGTGCGAGTACTCTTCCCGTATACCAGATTAAACCTTAATATCATACTTTTAACCTACGTTCGTTTAATTTTGAGAGCTAAACAGCTTCTATAATTTTTAAATAAATTTGTGTTAACATATATTGTTTCTCACAATAAGTATGAAAAACCGTTACACGTTATTAAATAAATGTCTTTGGACAAACTTTAGTGTATGTTAAGTGATTCACGTGAAATAAGACATACTACTCCCAAGGCATAGGAAGATACCTGTCAGGCTAATGATCGTTTGATTACAAGCAATTTGAAGTGGTGTAGAAGGCCGTTTACTCGATGTTTATTAGAAAAGAGAAAAATGACAGGAATAAATATATGAACTGATAACACAATGAGATAGGAATGGAAAAGAAATAAATGTTCAGATGATGAAACTATACACAAATGTTCAAACATAGTATAAGGTTCAAGCAAGAATTTTGCCTAATCTGTTTTGGCTAAAAGCTAGCAGTTGAATGCTGACACGTTCACGATAACTTTCAAGAGTGTTTTGGAAAACTACTTTGAATTCCTCATGTTGTGGTTTGCTTAGCTAGATGAATTATTGCCGCTGGCGGCAGCGTAACTTCAGTGAAAATCCTATCTGTTTGTACAGGGCTTCACAGATCGAACCAACTTTATAGATGTTATATCAGCAGGAAAGGTCATTCATTGTCTCCTTCAGGATAAGGAGCTTTCAAAATATTTATAATATTGTTCTTAGGTATGATGACAAGGATGTGTTGTCTTTTTATAACTGTATATAGAGGAGGAAACTAGTTTATTGGTATCACTATTGGCGTTCTTCGGAATCGTGCAACTTTTATCGTTCATGATGATCATTGAAACAGTAATTTGGTACATCTGTGTGTCAACATTAAAAGTCAATGCATTTTAATAAAAATGCCTTCGATTTGGCACATAAAGCATCAGAGGAAGGCGTTGTTCAGCTGCAGAATGCAATTCGAGAATTAATGACGTCACGAATATAAGGATAATGATCTCATCTGTCATTTCTAAACTACTTTGATCATTAAATCCGACAATTTACTTAAATCAAATATCTTACCTCACTCTATCAAATATAAAATTAGGTCAAGAGGTACATTATCTAGATGTAACAATTCCCGTTAGATCTGTGGCAAGCAACGGAAACTTTTGAATAAATTTAAAACGTAGGGAAATTTACGAAGAGAGTGTGTTATTATCTAAATATTTGTCACAAGAAAAATTAATTGACTGAAGAGAGACTCACAAAGGAGCTGTTGCGCTTGTTTTTGAAATAACAAGCTCATTACAGCAACTCAGCTCCACTCTTTAAGTGGAGATGTATATGATTAAACACATGTGTTTATTGTGCCAATCAATATTAGTATTAGTGTGTGACGACAAACTGTATGGGTTCACTAGAAGACCTCGAGGAACTCAAATCCTCTCCCTGTAGGAGTGGCTATCCTACTATCCATGCAGGTATTTTAAACATACTATAAAATAAATTATGATCAACGAACTGGTATTTTTGGTAGGTAAATAATTTTAAAAATAATGAGACATATGACTAACAGAAAAAAGTCCGTTAATAAATAACAACTTTTTTTTAGTAAATGCAAGTTGCCCTTGGAGTATGTAAGATAAATGGCTGTCAACATATCCAATTGTGTGTGTGGGAGAGAGAGAGAGAGAGAGAGAGAGAGAGAGAGAGAGAGAGAGTGTGTGTGTGTGTGTATGTGTGTATGTGTGTGTGTGTGTGTGTGTGTGTGTGTGTGTGTGTGTGTGTGTGTGTGTGTGTGTGCGTGCGCGCACGCTCTAGCCCCCATGGTAAGAACTTAAACCAAAAAAAGTATTGCAACAAAAAGAAACAACCTGCACTCCCTCTCCCTATTACAAGTGGCAATTCAAGTGATGACAGATAAAAATAAAACATTTCTAAATTCATTTTACTGAAAGAACAATAATAAATACATTCTACAAATTGTAGAAAATAAAAAGAACAAAAGTCATAGCAATAAAACAAGAGATCAACTCAAAACAAAATTTTATTTTATATGAGTGGGTTGATCTATGTTCCAAGTGTGTAGAGAAACGTATTTTATGTTGCTTTTAGAGTAATAAATGTGAGCATCAATAACCCTTGTTTTCTTGAATTTTATCATTTTTATTACCGTCTAAAAAAAGGTTTTTAATCTATAAGTTTATAGTTTTTTGTCTTTATAGACCTTATTTATGAATTCGTTTATAATTTTTTTTATTTGCGTAGTGAAGAGTATTTCTAAGATACAAAATACAACATAGTCATTAGATGGATGTCTACCGCGAACAAAATGTGACTATGCGCACTAGATTCTACCATTTACCGAGTAAACACTGCTATGGCTAAGGGATACACAGAGTAGTGATAGCGAGAATACATTGTAGCAATCATAGAGTACACACTACGGTAGTCAGAGAGTGTATAACGCGGAAGTCACAGTGTACAGTGTTGCGGTTAGCAAGTAATGATTAGCGAGAATACATTGTAGCAATCATAGAGTACACACTACGGTAGTCAGAGAGTGTATAACGCGGAAGTCACAGTGTACAGTGTTGCGGTTAGCAAGTAGTGCTCAGCGAGAATACATTGTAGCAATCATAGAGTACACACTACGGTAGTCAGAGAGTGTATAACGCGGAAGTCACAGTGTACAGTGTTGCGGTTAGCAAGTAGTGCTCAGCGAGAATACATTGTAGCAATCATAGAGTACACACTACAGTAGTCAGAGAGTGTATAACGCGGAAGTCACAGTGTACAGTGTTGCGGTTAGCAAGTAGTGCTCAGCGAGAATACATTGTAGCAATCATAGAGTACACACTACGGTAGTCAGAGAGTGTATAACGCGGAAGTCACAGTGTACAGTGTTGCGGTTAGCAAGTAGTGCTCAGCGAGAATACATTGTAGCAATCATAGAGTACACACTACGGTACTCAGAGAGTGTATAGCGCGGAAGTCACAGTGTACAGTGTTGCGGTTAGCAAGTAGTGCTCAGCGAGAATACATTGTAGCAATCATAGAGTACACACTACGGTACTCAGAGAGTGTATAACGCGGAAGTCACAGTGTACAGTGTTGCGGTTAGCAAGTAGTGCTCAGCGAGAATACATTGTAGCAATCATAGAGTACACACTACGGTACTCAGAGAGTGTATAACGCGGAAGTCACAGTGTACAGTGTTGCGGTTAGCAAGTAGTGCTCAGCGAGAATATATTGTAGCAATCATAGAGTACACACTGCGGTAGTCAGAGAGTGTATAACGTGGAAGTCACAGTGTACAGTGTTGCGGTTAGCAAGTAGTGCTCAGCGAGAATACATTGTAGCAATCATAGAGTACACACTGCGGTAGTCAGAGAGTGTATAACGCGGAAGTCACAGTGTACAGTGTTGCGGTTAGCAAGTAGTGCTCAGCGAGAATACATTGTAGCAATCATAGAGTACACACTACGGTAGTCAGAGAGTGTATAACGCGGAAGTCACAGTGTACAGTGTTGCGGTTAGCAAGTAGTGCTCAGCGAGAATACATTGTAGCAATCATAGAGTACACACTACGGTAGTCAGAGAGTGTATAACGCGGAAGTCACAGTGTACAGTGTTGCGGTTAGCAAGTAGTGCTCAGCGAGAATACATTGTAGCAATCATAGAGTACACACTACGGTAGTCAGAGAGTGTATAACGCGGAAGTCACAGTGTACAGTGTTGCGGTTAGCAAGTAGTGCTCAGCGAGAATACATTGTAGCAATCATAGAGTACAAACTACGGTACTCAGAGAGTGTATAACGCGGAAGTCACAGTGTACAGTGTTGCGGTTAGCAAGTAGTGCTCAGCGAGAATACATTGTAGCAATCATAGAGTACACACTACGGTAGTCAGAGAGTGTATAACGCGGAAGTCACAGTGTACAGTGTTGCGGTTAGCAAGTAGTGCTCAGCGAGAATACATTGTAGCAATCATAGAGTACACACTAAGGTAGTCAGAGAGTGTATAACGCGGAAGTCACAGTGTACAGTGTTGCGGTTAGCAAGTAGTGCTCAGCGAGAATACATTGTAGCAATCATAGAGTACACACTACGGTAGTCAGAGAGTGTATAACGCGGAAGTCACAGTGTACAGTGTTGCGGTTAGCAAGTAGTGCTCAGCGAGAATACATTGTAGCAATCATAGAGTACACACTACGGTAGTCAGAGAGTGTATAACGCGGAAGTCACAGTGTACAGTGTTGCGGTTAGCAAGTAGTGCTCAGCGAGAATACATTGTAGCAATCATAGAGTACACACTACGGTAGTCAGAGAGTGTATAACGCGGAAGTCACAGTGTACAGTGTTGCGGTTATCAAGTAGTGCTCAGCGAGAATACATTGTAGCAATCATAGAGTACACACTACGGTAGTCAGAGAGTGTATAACGCGGAAGTCACAGTGTACAGTGTTGCGGTTAGCAAGTAGTGCTCAGCGAGAATACATTGTAGCAATCATAGAGTACACGATACGGAAGTCAGAGAGTGTATAACGCGGAAGTCACAGTGTACAGAGTTACGGTTAGCAAGTAGTGCTCAGCGAGAATACATTGTAGCAATCATAGAGTACACACTACGGTAGTCAGACAGTGTATAACGCGGAAGTCACAGTGTACAGTGTTGCGGTTATCAAGTAGTGCTCAGCGAGTTTACATTGTAGCGGTCAAAGTGTACATAATATAGGGGTCAAAGAGTAGCTACGCCAAACTCTTTGTAGCCGTCAGAGAGAGGGAGAGAGTCATTGTGGGAGGGAATAAGAGAGAGGGAGTACACATTGCGGCTGTCATCACGTACAAACGGTTTGGGCCAGCGAGTACATCTATAGACACTACACTTTATAGGGCGGTGAGTATACAATTTGAGGCAATCAGCTAGTGACTTTACTGGCTGTTGCTTTACAGTATTATCTTTCATTCTCCTTTACTTTTGTTTTAAACTTCACGTAATTACTTATGCCTTCAGCACTTTGTTGGATTTGGTTGGTTGGTAATAACAGATACCTTATTCCGCTATTTATCATTGGTTTCATTATTAGACTTATATGTGACACTTCACTTTAAACTCTAAAAGCTTCTCCTGGTCTTGGTTTACTTGTTCACTTTCCCCTACTGCCTTGGATATTGTGTCCCAGGTTTTAGTCTTAGTTCTGTTGATCTTGTTTTCACTTCAGCCTGAGCACCTCAATAAATGACAGTTTACATAGTACAGATGTGGATTTACCCTAAGGTACTAATACTTCAGCTGTAGGGTCTCGTCCCGTTTAATATCACATAAAGCATTAGTACTGGATAATGTTATCACTTAGAGACTTTGTGGGATAGGGGTAACCGAAATATTTCGCAAATTCTCAACTGGAGAAAGTTGCTTAAATTTAGAACATAAAACTTCTGATAAATAGAAAAAAGGAATATTTATTACATTGTTCCTACAGAATAATTTATGATTTATTTTGAAGCGAGAAACGTTTATGAAAGTGGTTCTATGCGCGGAGGCCAAGAGTTCCTAGTACGCATGCGCTGCCACAAGGGCCGTTCATTACTGATTCATTCTGGCGCTAGCCTCTTGACATGATAAACTGTTATATGCTTTTCTGAAAACATTTTACGTTCAATTTATCCAACATTTATTTTGTGTCTTAACTAGAAACGGCCTGTGGTTATTAAAAGTGTTTGTAGCCTAGTTCATCTTAAAAAACAAACTTGGGAGTCAGTCACGTGACGTGTTTAATGTTAGCATGCAAGGTAGTAGCGTGCAGTGGGCATTATGAACTTACTGCTCCCCAACACTGCTACCACTATCTGCTTTCTTACAAAAATGATATTAACTATTTAAATATTTTTATTATGTTTAATTATGTGTATCATTTATTAAATAATTTTTAAAAAAACAATTTTATCATTATGATTTATAAAATTGATATAATTTCTACTTCCCTGCATTTCTTTATTCTAGTTTTTACCACCATAACTCTTAAATATACTTGATATAACATTCTTTAAATTGTGTAATTTCATTATAATACTCTTTTTCGCCCATTTAACTACTACTCGTATGTGTGTGCTTCGATTATAACAAAAAATATGTAATTTGAATTGGTCTGTTTAAAACAAATGCATTAATTAAGCTAATTTAATTTGTTTATATAGGCTCAGTTATTGTTTAAATCTTTTATAAGTTCCTTTCTTGTTTTTAACCACCTCAGTTTAAAATACAAAAATAAATACGATAATTAATATTACAATAATATAAATAGTTATTATTATTGAAATACTATAAATATTGTATTTCAACTATTTGTTTATTTCTAAAATAACATTATTATTTTAATTAAAATTTTTATTCTTATTATCTTTAATCTTTTATTATTATTGTTGTACCATTATTATCAAAAAATAGTATCATATTACGTTCAATCTTTCTTCCTTTAATCTCAATATTTATTTATCATGTTTACCACAAATATTCTTATTATAATTAACAGTAAAAATGCAAAAGCATTTTATACTCTTCATATCTAGCTGCTATTTTTTCTCTGCCTTTTACAAAGTGAATGATACCTTTTATAAACCACTTCACTTCCTGTGCACTAGATCGACCAAAATTTAAACCCTAAAATTTTGTAAACTTATGTACGTTTTACTATTAAATAACATCTACCTGTTTTTGGAGTAAATCTCTTTATGTTCAAATAGTTGAATTTTAATGAAACAATAAACACTAATGTCATCCAAGTTGATTGTACAATCTGATATAATTGCCAATACCATGACCAAATACGATTGAAATATTTAAAATTAAACTATTGAAACAAGAATGATATAAATACATTTCGTAGTAGTAATTCAAAATGTTTATTGAATCAATTACTAAATATTTACCAAAGCAAAATTTAATGATGAAATATTAGCTTTTCAATTACAGAACACATTTTTTAAAATTCAGATTTAAAATAAACATACATTTCCCGGAATATATTTAAATGCTCATGATATATCAATTTAATTCTCTATCAAAACCTATCCAATGAAACAAAACAATATGAGATAAAATTTTAGTTATTAATTTATATTTAATAGTTATAGGCCACATTATGTAGGCCTATAACATGCAGTTAATACATTAAAACATATTTTTAATACCAGTTTATTTATTTTCACTCTAAATATATACCGAAGTTTTTAATATATTTAATATATATTTAATCCGAGTCCCGATATTTCAAGCTTCCGTATAATTCGAGCCTATTTCTATTTGAGCCGATTTTTATCTCATTGAAAGAAAATGATAAGTCGGGCTTCCAATAAATGTTTATATAAATACGGCATGCAAAGGAAATGAGTCCAGCTTTCAAGAAATGTTTATACCAATACGGTATGCAAAGAAGTGTCGGGTTTCCAAGAAAAGTTTACATAAAGTTCTCCTAATTTTTCTTATCCACAGGAACGTACTTCCGTGTAATACGAGTGTTCAATAATCCGAGGGGGTCTCAGTCCCAACTACCTTGAATATAGAATCTCTAATTTTAAAAATATTCTACGTTATTTCATAAATTGTGATACGTATATTTTAATTTGGCCTCGTGGGTATCAACAATGGAAAGTTCTCGGAAGTATGACAATCGTACAATACTAGTTAAGCAATCAAACATTTCCATTTGAATTGTAATCAAAAAATTAAGAAAAGCTTTTTTAGTTATAATTTAAACGGTATCCAAACCTAGTTTAATTAAAAGAAGGCTGTAAGGATTAGAATAGGCGACGAGAACAAGCTCGGAGGAAGAAGCTATGAGCCTGTTTCTAAAGATTTCTGTTTCGGTAATGACCCCACTTGGAGAGAATGGGCCGTTACAAAGGACGGTCATTAATTTTGTGCAGAGAAAGTTTGTGCGGCATATGTTGTACAGTTGCTTCGAACTGTTAGCAAATCAACATGCCAAGTGAGTCTTACTGTATTATGACATATTGTCTATGTAATATGCAAACTTTACGCAGCACATTCTCCCATTCTGGATAAATAAAGGCTTTGAGATAAATTGGAACTATTTAACAGCGGTAATGTCTTTTGTAACAACGTTATTTTGTTTTTGCTAAACAAATTAGAAATCTAAATAGTTACTGCGTTATTCGTGACTGGAAATATCCTCAATATGTGTCGCAAACAGATTCGCTTGAGAAGAGATAATGGATCAGTAATATTTGAAGAAACTATATATTATGAGATACCTTTAATATATTCATAAACAAGTAGTGTAAAACAAGAATTGTTTAGTTAATAACTACTTAGATCGCGAATGAAAAATTTTAATTGAGTTATTTTTTATAAAATAGATACAATTTTATCTTCGAGACAGTAAAGTCTCGAAAATTCTAGTTCCGATATTTCGAGCTTCCGTTGAATTCGAGCATATTTCTATATGAGCCTATTTTATATTTGAAAGAAAATGATGAGTCGGGCTTCTCAAAAATATTTATGCCAAAACTGTATGCAAAGGAAATGAGTGGGGCTTCCAAGAAAATTTTCTATAAAGTTCTACTATTTTTTCTAATCCAGAGGAAAGTAATTCTGTGTTATCTGAGTTTTCGGTAATCCAATGGGGCCTTGGTCCCATCTACCTTAAATTAAAGAGACTCTATTTTTATTCAATTTCGTTTTACGAAAACTTAAAACACCTTTACTTTATAAAGTCAAATTTACTTTTCTATCACTATACTGAGAATATCATTTAATCAATTTGTTTTTTCCTGTCCCTACTTAGATACTACTAGATAAATCTCCATACATCTATATATAGAATAATTATTTTATATTTACGAGAAATCTTCAAACAGAAAATTTTGATATCATTTATCGTTTTTAGGAATATGACTTGCCATTGTTATTAACTATATAGCCTAAGTATATAATATAGCCTTGGAATGTTCCTTATATCTTATTTTAAATGATAGAGCATTCAAAAATAAAAATTCAAAAGTATCAAATGCTGCAGCACACCTAATATCACATAAACATGAAATAACAAATTACGAAAATAACCTAACCATACTTGAAATAAATAATAACCCAATAGAACTAAACTCACTAGAAAAATACCACATTTATAAAAACATACACAACAATTTAATGAATCTACAAACAACATATACAGAAGACATACTATTCAAAAACATAATACACAAGACTCAAGAGGAAACGTATATGACGTCAACAATTACCAACACGACGGACCGAACATCCGCACCAGAAAAATTAAGAAAAAGTAATCAGTGATTCGCCAATGGTCAAGTGACCGAAAGGCGCCTCACATCACTCAAGGTAAAATCATTGCACTTAATGGTGGATAAAATTATAACTATATGAAGCAACTGTGGCGTAATGTTATTTTTAAATAAATAAAACCTCTAAACCACAAATAACATTTTATTTAAACCTTATGTACATTTCGATTGCCCAGCAATCATCTTCAGAGGTATTTAAAAAATACAACTTGTAGTTGTACAACTTGGAGTTGTATTTTTTAAATACCTCTGAAGATGATTGCTGGGCAATCGAAATGCACATAAGGTTTAAATAAAATGTTATTTGTAGTTTAGAGGTTTTATTTATTTAAAAAAAAAAAAAAAAAAAAAAAAAAAAAAAAAAAAAAGTGGATAAAATTACTTACAATAGTAATATATTAACTTCATAAAGTCGGTACAACGGAAAAACAATGGATAACGTAATATATATATATATATATATATATATATATATATATATATATATATATATATACATACACACACACACACACGTTTTTATTCATCGAATCAAGCGCAAATATATTTTTTGTAACTTGTAGTGGATGACAGTTTATCATAATACAGTTTTTTCAAATATAGATTCATATATAAAATTTATAAAAGCTGATGTCTCAGTCAGATTCGATCTGAATGACTACATGTTTAAAATCTAGTATTTTGGCGCTGAACCAACTTTCCCATTTCTAGACATCTATTACTTAAAGATTTATATGACATTATAGGAGAAATGTTCCTTGCAATAATGAACCAAT
>JBAIZL010000009.1:27419894-27432394 GCA_036971475.1 Prosapia bicincta | reverse complement strand
ACGAAAATCCTAATATTGGGGGAGACTCCAATTAAAAGCACGCAGGCGTGCGTCTACAGTCACGCGCAACGCACAACTTCGTTCAAATACGAGTTTCTATCAATACTCTACTTGTGTAGTAACAACGAGAAAAAATAACTTACGCGCTCTCAAATAAAGTTTTAATTTCCTACAACAGACTCCCAGTGATAAAAAAGCAACTTGTTACAATGCCTCTTGAAGCTACCGGATCTTCATTCAAGCGAACATAATTTCCATTACTGCTCGTATTGTTTACGCTCTGCAGTTTTACATCTGAAGAGCAGTGGAGTTGAAGATGTGCATGTGTGTGTTTGTGTGCGCACATGAATGATACTCGTGTAAAAATTAATTACATGGCGAATACAAAGCAATACGGAAAAGTATTTAATATTGTAGAGAGACTGTTGCCTTGAGGGGGGAGAGGAGGGGTTGTCTGTTGCCAAGGCGACAAGAAGGGGCAATCACGGGCATGCTCCGTGAATACGCACTAAAATACATTTTCCATGACAGGCAAATTGTGTGTCGATTTAATCTATTGCTTCTAAAGGTGGTTTCTAAATTATTAGTTTTATTCAATTTCTAGAGGATTTGAAAAATGAATGCGTATCTCTATGGAACGCTCGTGTCGCCCATTTAAAAATAATAACCGTAATCCCGGTTCATTTAAATGCATTGAATTGCGTAGGTGTACGGTTTAATAACAACAAAGCAGTCATTATATTTATTGATTAGAACAGACATGCGCAGTGGAAATAACTTGTACAGATGTAGATGTCTAGATTTTGAATATTTAAAGCCATATTTTAATGCTCGTAAAATAGATAATTGAAATATACCATTAGGTTTGTAAGCTTTAAAATCAATTGATTGTTTTGCATCTTTCAATTGTTGAACGTTTTTACATGCTACTATCAAAAATATCAATTCACATGTGATGAAATAGTGTTTGAGAGAAACCTCTTATTATTACATCTGAGAATTTCAGAGTAAAGACACTCTGTGATGTGTTTCACGAGATGTGGCTGTGAACTCTATGTTAAGTACAAGTGCAAGGTTCAGGACGTTCCATTATCTTACAGTTAAAGGAAAGCCAGATCAAAAGATACTAAAAGAAAAGTAGTTCATATTTGAAAATAAAAAAATGGAAAAAAGAATGTTCTAAGATAACTCCGATGACTTTAACACTGAACATTTACTATATATAAACCATGTAATGAATCAATTTAAACATAATGTCTAAACCTTCACTTTATTTTTCAAATAGTTACTTAGCTTTAGAAGAATTTTAAAGAGATATCACAATGATTTATTTAATTTATAATTGCAACTTGTCTTTTCTGTTAGTTGTAAACAAATTAAAAACATCTGCAACATTCCAATATTATAGTACACACATGTTTTTAGATCCACGAGTATATTACTTAGTGACAACTATTGACTAACAGAGATCCATGTTTTTATATCGGAAAGTACTGTACCTAGTTATGATTGTTGACTATCTAATAGCCATGTTTTTATACAGGCGAGTACTTCATAATTTTATAACTGTTGCCATAATTTTAGATTGACTAGTATTTTACTTTTTTATAACTGTTGACTAGCAGATAGCTATGTTTTAGATCAATGAGTACCTTACATATTTATAACTGTTAAATAACAGAGAGCAATGTTCTTAGATCAACGAGTATTATACTTAGTTATAAGTGTTGTCTAACAGAGTCATGTTTTGAGATCGATAAGTATTTTACTTATTTATAACTATTAAATAACAGAATCTATGATTTTATATCAGCATGTACTAACGGATAGCCATATTTTTAGATCGATGAGTATTTCACTTCGTTATATGTGTTGCCTAACAAAGAGTAATTTTTTAGATCGGCGAGTACTTAACATATTTTAAACTGTTAAAAAACACAGAGCAATGTTTTAATATCAGCAAGTACTAACAGAGAGCCATATTTTTAGATCGACGAAAATTTTACTTAGTTATAAGTGTTATGTTGCTTAACGGATAGCTATGTGTTTAGATCGTCGAGTATTTTACTTAGTAACAAGTGTTGAATAACGGAGATTCATGGTTTTAGATAGATGAGTACTTTAAATATTTATAACTGTTAAATAACAGAGGGCCATGTCGTTATATCGGCAAGTACTAACAGAGAGACATGTTTTTAGATCGACGAGTATTTTACTTAGTTATAAGTGTTGTCTAACAGAGACCCATGTTTTTAGATCGATGAGTATTTTACTTAGTTATAAGTGTTGTCTAACAGAGACCCATGTTCTTAGAACGACGAGTATTTTACTTAGTTATAAGTGTTGTCTAACAGAGACCCATGTTCATAGAACGACGAGTATTTGACTTAGTTATAAGTGTTGTCTAACAGAGACCGATGTTTTTAGATCGACGAGTATTTTACTTAGTAATAAGTGCTGTCTATCAGAGACCCATGTTCATAGAACGACGAGTATTTGACTTAGTTATAAGTGTTGTCTAACAGAGACCCACGTTCTTAGAACGACGAGTATTTTATTTAGTTATAAGTGTTGTCTATTAGAGACCCATGTTCTTAGAACGACGAGTATTTTACTTAGTTATAAGTGCTGTCTATCAGAGACCCATGTTCTTAGAACGACGAGTATTTTACTTAGTTATAAGTGCTGTCTATCAGAGACCCATGTTCTTAGAACGACGAGTATTTTACTTAGTTATAAGTGCTGTCTAACAGAGACCCATGTTCTTAGAATGACGAGTATTGTACTTAGTTATAAGTGCTGTCTATCAGAGACCCATGTTCTTAGAACGACGAGTATTTTACTTAGTTATAAGTGCTGTCTAACAGAGACCCATTTTCTTAAAACGACGAGTATTTTACTTAGTTATAAGTGTTGTCTAACAGAGACCCATTTTCTTAGAACGACGAGTATTTTACTTAGTTATAAGTGCTGTCTAACAGAGACCCATTTTCTTAGAACGACGAGTATTTTACTTAGTTATAAGTGCTGTCTAACAGAGACCCATTTTCTTAAAACGACGAGTATTTTACTTAGTTATAAGTGCTGTCTAACAGAGACCCATTTTCTTAGAACGACGAGTATTTTACTTAGTTATAAGTGCTGTCTAACAGAGACCCATTTTCTTAAAACGACGAGTATTTTACTTAGTTATAAGTGCTGTCTAACAGAGACCCATTTTCTTAGAACGACGAGAATTTTACTTAGTTATAAGTGCTGTCTAACAGAGACCCATTTTCTTAGAACGACGAGTATTTTACTTAGTTATAAGTGCTGTCTAACAGAGACCCATTTTCTTAAAACGACGAGTATTTTACTTAGTTATAAGTGCTGTCTAACAGAGACCCATTTTCTTAGAACGACGAGTATTTTACTTAGTTATAAGTGAAACAGAGACCCATTTTCTTAAAACGACGAGTATTTTACTTAGTTATAAGTGCTGTCTAACAGAGACCCATTTTCTTAAAACGACGTGTATTTTACTTAGTTATAAGTGCTGTCTAACAGAGACCCATTTTCTTAGAACGACGAGTATTTTACTTAGTTATAAGTGCTGTCTAACAGAGACCCATTTTCTTAAAACGACGAGTATTTTACTTAGTTATAAGTGCTGTCTAACAGAGACCCATTTTCTTAGAACGACGAGTATTTTACTTAGTTATAAGTGCTGTCTAACAGAGACCCATTTTCTTAAAACGACGAGTATTTGACTTAGTTATAAGTGCGGTCTAACAGAGACCCATTTTCTTAGAACGACGAGTATTTTACTTAGTTATAAGTGCTGTCTAACAGAGACCCATTTTCTTAGAACGACGAGTATTTTACTTAGTTATAAGTGCTGTCTAACAGAGACCCATTTTCTTAAAACGACGAGTATTTTACTTAGTTATAAGTGCTGTCTAACAGAGACCCATTTTCTTAGAACGACGAGTATTTTACTTAGTTATAAGTGCTGTCTAACAGAGACCCATTTTCTTAAAACGACGAGTATTTTACTTAGTTATAAGTGCTGTCTAACAGAGACCCATTTTCTTAGAACGACGAGTATTTTACTTAGTTATAAGTGCTGTCTAACAGAGACCCATTTTCTTAAAACGACGAGTATTTTACTTAGTTATAAGTGCTGTCTAACAGAGACCCATTTTCTTAGAACGACGAGTATTTTACTTAGTTATAAGTGCTGTCTAACAGAGACCCATTTTCTTAGAACGACGAGTATTTTACTTAGTTATAAGTGTTGTCAATCAGAGACCCATGTTCTTAGAACGACGAGTATTTTCCTTAGTTATAAGTGTTGTCTAACAGAGACCCATTTTCTTAGAACGACGAGTATTTTACTTAGTTATAAGTGTTGTCAATCAGAGACCCATGTTCTTAGAACGACGAGTATTTTACTTAGTTATAAGTGTTGTCTAACAGAGACCCATTTTCTTAGAACGACGAGTATTTTACTTAGTTATAAGTGTTGTCTATCAGAGACCCATGTTCTTAGAACGACGAGTATTTTACTTAGTAATAAGTGCTGTCTAACATAGACCCTTGTTCTTAGAACGACGAGTATTTTACTTAGTTATAAGTGTTGTCTAACAGAGACCCATTTTCTTAGAACGACGAGTATTTTACTTAGTTATAAGTGTTGTCAATCAGAGACCCATGTTCTTAGAACGACGAGTATTTTACTTAGTTATAAGTGCTGTCTAACAGAGACCCATTTTCTTAGAACGACGAGTATTTTACTTAGTTATAAGTGCTGTCTAACAGAGACCTATTTTCTTAGAACGACGAGTATTTTACTTAGTTATAAGTGTTGTCAATCAGAGACACATGTTCTTAGAACGACGAGTATTTTACTTAGTTATAAGTGCTGTCTAACAGAGACCCATTTTCTTAGAACGACGAGTATTTTACTTAGTTATAAGTGTTGTCAATCAGAGACCCATGTTCTTAGAACGACGAGTATTTTACTTAGTTATAAGTGCTGTCTAACAGAGACCCATTTTCTTAGAACGACGAGTATTTTACTTAGTTATAAGTGAAACAGAGACCCATTTTCTTAAAACGACGAGTATTTTACTTAGTTATAAGTGCTGTCTAACAGAGACCCATTTTCTTAAAACGACGTGTATTTTACTTAGTTATAAGTGCTGTCTAACAGAGACCCATTTTCTTAGAACGACGAGTATTTTACTTAGTTATAAGTGCTGTCTAACAGAGACCCATTTTCTTAAAACGACGAGTATTTTACTTAGTTATAAGTGCTGTCTAACAGAGACCCATTTTCTTAGAACGACGAGTATTTTACTTAGTTATAAGTGCTGTCTAACAGAGACCCATTTTCTTAAAACGACGAGTATTTTACTTAGTTATAAGTGCTGTCTAACAGAGACCCATTTTCTTAGAACGACGAGTATTTTACTTAGTTATAAGTGCTGTCTAACAGAGACCCATTTTCTTAGAACGACGAGTATTTTACTTAGTTATAAGTGCTGTCTAACAGAGACCCATTTTCTTAAAACGACGAGTATTTTACTTAGTTATAAGTGCTGTCTAACAGAGACCCATTTTCTTAGAACGACGAGTATTTTACTTAGTTATAAGTGCTGTCTAACAGAGACCCATTTTCTTAAAACGACGAGTATTTTACTTAGTTATAAGTGCTGTCTAACAGAGACCCATTTTCTTAGAACGACGAGTATTTTACTTAGTTATAAGTGCTGTCTAACAGAGACCCATTTTCTTAAAACGACGAGTATTTTACTTAGTTATAAGTGCTGTCTAACAGAGACCCATTTTCTTAGAACGACGAGTATTTTACTTAGTTATAAGTGCTGTCTAACAGAGACCCATTTTCTTAGAACGACGAGTATTTTACTTAGTTATAAGTGTTGTCAATCAGAGACCCATGTTCTTAGAACGACGAGTATTTTCCTTAGTTATAAGTGTTGTCTAACAGAGACCCATTTTCTTAGAACGACGAGTATTTTACTTAGTTATAAGTGTTGTCAATCAGAGACCCATGTTCTTAGAACGACGAGTATTTTACTTAGTTATAAGTGTTGTCTAACAGAGACCCATTTTCTTAGAACGACGAGTATTTTACTTAGTTATAAGTGTTGTCTATCAGAGACCCATGTTCTTAGAACGACGAGTATTTTACTTAGTAATAAGTGCTGTCTAACATAGACCCTTGTTCTTAGAACGACGAGTATTTTACTTAGTTATAAGTGTTGTCTAACAGAGACCCATTTTCTTAGAACGACGAGTATTTTACTTAGTTATAAGTGTTGTCAATCAGAGACCCATGTTCTTAGAACGACGAGTATTTTACTTAGTTATAAGTGCTGTCTAACAGAGACCCATTTTCTTAGAACGACGAGTATTTTACTTAGTTATAAGTGCTGTCTAACAGAGACCTATTTTCTTAGAACGACGAGTATTTTACTTAGTTATAAGTGTTGTCAATCAGAGACACATGTTCTTAGAACGACGAGTATTTTACTTAGTTATAAGTGCTGTCTAACAGAGACCCATTTTCTTAGAACGACGAGTATTTTACTTAGTTATAAGTGTTGTCAATCAGAGACCCATGTTCTTAGAACGACGAGTATTTTACTTAGTTATAAGTGCTGTCTAACAGAGACCCATTTTCTTAGAACGACGAGTATTTTACTTAGTTATAAGTGAAACAGAGACCCATTTTCTTAAAACGACGAGTATTTTACTTAGTTATAAGTGCTGTCTAACAGAGACCCATTTTCTTAAAACGACGTGTATTTTACTTAGTTATAAGTGCTGTCTAACAGAGACCCATTTTCTTAGAACGACGAGTATTTTACTTAGTTATAAGTGCTGTCTAACAGAGACCCATTTTCTTAAAACGACGAGTATTTTACTTAGTTATAAGTGCTGTCTAACAGAGACCCATTTTCTTAGAACGACGAGTATTTTACTTAGTTATAAGTGCTGTCTAACAGAGACCCATTTTCTTAAAACGACGAGTATTTTACTTAGTTATAAGTGCTGTCTAACAGAGACCCATTTTCTTAGAACGACGAGTATTTTACTTAGTTATAAGTGCTGTCTAACAGAGACCCATTTTCTTAGAACGACGAGTATTTTACTTAGTTATAAGTGCGGTCTAACAGAGACCCATTTTCTTAAAACGACGAGTATTTTACTTAGTTATAAGTGCTGTCTAACAGAGACCCATTTTCTTAGAACGACGAGTATTTTACTTAGTTATAAGTGCTGTCTAACAGAGACCCATTTTCTTAAAACGACGAGTATTTTACTTAGTTATAAGTGCTGTCTAACAGAGACCCATTTTCTTAGAACGACGAGTATTTTACTTAGTTATAAGTGCTGTCTAACAGAGACCCATTTTCTTAAAACGACGAGTATTTTACTTAGTTATAAGTGCTGTCTAACAGAGACCCATTTTCTTAGAACGACGAGTATTTTACTTAGTTATAAGTGCTGTCTAACAGAGACCCATTTTCTTAGAACGACGAGTATTTTACTTAGTTATAAGTGTTGTCAATCAGAGACCCATGTTCTTAGAACGACGAGTATTTTCCTTAGTTATAAGTGTTGTCTAACAGAGACCCATTTTCTTAGAACGACGAGTATTTTACTTAGTTATAAGTGTTGTCAATCAGAGACCCATGTTCTTAGAACGACGAGTATTTTACTTAGTTATAAGTGTTGTCTAACAGAGACCCATTTTCTTAGAACGACGAGTATTTTACTTAGTTATAAGTGTTGTCTATCAGAGACCCATGTTCTTAGAACGACGAGTATTTTACTTAGTAATAAGTGCTGTCTAACATAGACCCTTGTTCTTAGAACGACGAGTATTTTACTTAGTTATAAGTGTTGTCTAACAGAGACCCATTTTCTTAGAACGACGAGTATTTTACTTAGTTATAAGTGTTGTCAATCAGAGACCCATGTTCTTAGAACGACGAGTATTTTACTTAGTTATAAGTGCTGTCTAACAGAGACCCATTTTCTTAGAACGACGAGTATTTTACTTAGTTATAAGTGCTGTCTAACAGAGACCTATTTTCTTAGAACGACGAGTATTTTACTTAGTTATAAGTGTTGTCAATCAGAGACACATGTTCTTAGAACGACGAGTATTTTACTTAGTTATAAGTGCTGTCTAACAGAGACCCATTTTCTTAGAACGACGAGTATTTTACTTAGTTATAAGTGTTGTCAATCAGAGACCCATGTTCTTAGAACGACGAGTATTTTACTTAGTTATAAGTGCTGTCTAACAGAGACCCATTTTCTTAGAACGACGAGTATTTTACTTAGTTATAAGTGTTGTCAATCAGATAGCAATGTTTTTAAATCGAGGAGTACCCTACTTAGTTGTGATCACGTAGGGATCACGTGGTCAAGGTGGCTTAAATGGAGTAGACCTGATATCAACAGGGTTTTAAAGGCGTCTCCTAATTAGTCGGGTTTTTAACAAACTCTGAGAAATTGATCCTGGACGAAAATAAAATTGTAAACAGATATCTATTACGAATTGTAAAATATAACTTTCTGAAGTGACATTTTTTATAAAATTTACTGCTATTGTTACTACTGTATATAACAAATGAAGTTGTGTATATAACAGCTGTGATAACATCTACCTTATTTTTAAACTACAAATAATTATAGTATTTCACCCTTACACTATCGATAACTAGATTAATTATTACTTGCTGTCGTGAAAACTATTTAAAATCGACCTTTTTTTAAAAGCCTTAACAAAAAAATAAGTCTTTTTCAGTCAATCCAGTAATCATATTATAAATTAGATACCGAACCTACAAGCAGTGTAATATATTTTTGTTGCCGTTTGGAATGCTATTAAATCAACAAATCTATTGATAATCAACAGATAAATAAAAATAATTTTAACCTTTTTCCAGTTTAAAAAGTCAATCTGCTAGAGATTTTCCACCAAATAATCCATACTTTGTTTAGGTCTTTTGGAGCATGCGCCATCTTCTTACAGAAGAAGCTGTTTTTGTCGATTATACGCACTAAAGTAGATACATTAAACCTTACATTTTATGGTAACAGTCACATTCTTTGTAACGTTAATAAAAGTATTAATCAATTTTTATAATATTAGTGGTCCGCACGTATTTACATCTATACCAGCGTATGTTACATGACGTAATCGTTTTAGTAATGCGTAATTCACAATTGGCTCCAAACGAAATTTGGACTGTAAAGGAGATTTGTAAAACAAAAACATGTTGATTTAGCTTCCAAACGAAGAGAGAGAATTCCAATCAATAGCAAAGATTTTTTTACTAGCTGAAATATGACGAGACGCGGTTCCCTCGAAAGGATAAACCGGCTTAGCTAAGTTCAATCTCAACCATCGCTACTTGGGGTAAAGTTCTTCGATTAAGTACAAGAGATATCAGAACTTGCAACAATGTGTTTTACAGGTTCAGGTTATATTTTAAATATCGATAGAAAACAATGCACCCTCTCTAACAATATTCAACAATGCGGAGGACAGTTTCATAATAAATTAGTTTTAATCGTAAGCCTAGAAGTAAATTATAAAATTGTAAGTTTTACGCCTCAAGCAATTACTTTTAAATATATATTGAAGGGGTTTAGACACTGTACGTTCCATAATCTTCTGTTTCTTGCTTTAACGTTAATTCGCTAAAGCTATACATAGGTGTAAGTTTTTCCTTAAGCCTAATTGGAATTGTTAGGAGCTTGTTATCTTGTTTAGCATCGTTACATTAATTTATAACTCGTGTGTATATCACCAAAGAATACAAATATATATATATATATATATATATATTTATATTTTCTTGTTTAATAATCTAAAACAAAATAGGGTTTTCAAATACAAGAATATGTATTAATTTATATTCAATGCTTTTCTATGGTAAACAGTACCAACATCGTCAGGAATGAAAAATACAATCACGTATTGTACAAGTAAATTCTTGTATTTGAATGACCTATGGTGTTATACGAGTGTATATATATTAAATTAATATATATATATATATATATATATATTAAATTAAATTGTAATTTTTTAATTTTGTATTTATTTATTTGTGTGTGTGTGTGTTTGCGTGTGTTTATAAGATTATTATTTTAATGAAATGTTTAAAGTAATACACACAGGGTGATTCATGAAAAAAATTAAACTAAAATATTACGGAATTTAAAAATAAAATAATAAATACATATAAAGATTTGTCTTTAATTCGAAATGGTTCGTTGGTAAATGACATCTATCGAATCTTTTTGCTGGAATTTTTACTCATCTCATGAAATAAGATAGATTACGTATATAATTATGTCGCATGAACGATGTTTGAACGATTTGTGTTCTGAAATAGTGAATAATACCAATTCCAGGTCGTATTTCAACAAAGTTTTGGGATATTTGGGAGGTAATATGAGAATAAAATTTGAAAAATGCATTTTTTTTACGTTTCAATATTCTGTGGGATGAGTTGTAATCTAGATGGAAACTTTCATTGCCGTTTTTGTGACTTACTTTCTTAGTTATAGATGTAGATATAATCATTTCCATTAATCCATATAATATCCTTCATCTCTCCCTTCTCCCTCTCACTTTCTCTCTCTCTCTCTCTCTCTCTCTCTCTATGTATATATATATATATATATATATATATATATATATATATATATATATATATATATATATATGTATATATATATATAATAGAAAGCTGTAATATTAGAAGCTGTTCGTCTTAAAAGATTACGTTCAGTGTATTTGCCGTCAATGAATAAATAATATCCCTCATGATATTCTCATTTCTTTTCAGCGAGACCAACTTATCGAAGTCATATTTCCAGGACAGAAATATTAGAGTTAACATTTAGAGTAATATTTAGAGTTTTATATCCATTTTAAAAGAGTTTGAATTTTTTGTGAATGATTTTTATAATAAAATTGTTATTAACATAGTTTAAATAATTTTAAATAAAAAAATGTTTTTTTAAATTTCTAAAAATTTCTCTTAGGCCTTTAAAAAAATACATATATTTTTTTATTGAGAAGTTTCAAAAACGTCATTGAAATGTTTCTGTAGGGCAACTGAAATAGTCAAGGATTGTATTATTGTAATGTTTCGATAAAATAGTTGCAATTTTTCAAGATGATTGAACTTGTATGGATTTAAAAAATATTTGTATCTAGTGTTGAATACTGGCAGTTATTGTAAAATTATAAAAATGTTTTTTAACTGAAGAAAGTTGTTAATGTAAAGTTTCAAGAACTTTGATATTGAAATGTTTCTGTAGGACAACTGCATTGTTCAAGGACAGTGTTATTGTATTATTTCGATAAAATGTTTAAAGAAGATTCATATTGTATTGTTTAAACAAATATTATGTAATGTTGAAAACTGGCAATTGTAAAATTATAAAAATGTTGTATGGCCCAAGAAAGTTGATAATGTAAAGTTTCAAAAAACACTCTAATTGAAAAGTTTCTATAGGACAACTGTATTTTTCAAAAATGGTATTGATGAAATTGTTGCAATGTTTCACGAAGATTGATATTATGTATCTATAAGAAAAGCGTAATGTTGAAGATTAGTATTGGAATGTTCAAAATTGTATTTTTACAAACGGGTGGATATTGTAAAGTTATGAAAATGGTATGTCTCAAGAAAGTCGCTAATAAACTCATTGGGATATTGTTTTATTGTTTGAAGAAGGTTAACTTCGTAATGTATCAAAAAGTCTCGTTGTAAAGTTTCAAGGAGGACATTTGTACTCTATTGTTACAAGAAGGCTATTGCTTAAAGAATACAAAGATGTTGTTATTAAACAAATATTATTTTACGTTATTTAGTTTTATCCATATCAGTCCTAACACATAGTGGCTCAGCTGTTTGGTGCTGATTTTGAGTTTAATCTAATTTTAGTATTTAGTCTTTGCTGAACCGTTAAAAACTTATTTGTTTCGGTTTTATAATATATCTGTAAACATAAATTTAAAACCTACTTCAAAATATAAGAGATTAAACATTTGTTCAATTAAAGTGCACCTATACCAAATATAAGAGTTTCTGTTAAGGCTTTGAACATTTTTTGTTAATTTAAAAGAGATTTTATTTCTAAACCATCTTGATTTCACTAATGAATAAATTTGTTTCTCATACCCGTCCTAAAAACGTGTTTTAAAATTTTAAAACTAAACCTAATTTATAAGGTTTCTATTTTTACTAAAATAAGTCTGCTGCTTACGAAGAGATTGTAGCAAACAATGCTTAAACACTATTAACATTGCAGCAGGATTAAATTGATGTCCTTACATTGTTAATAACTGTTTCTAAGGGCCAACATTCCCGAGAACTGCCTTACAAATGTTATTATCTTGAGTACATAAAATTCCTCGCATTCTCCAAGTTTTCTTGTAATATCAACATTTTACG
>JBAIZL010000009.1:27319894-27414894 GCA_036971475.1 Prosapia bicincta | reverse complement strand
GACCGACCGTTTGTTCTTAATTGTTTCGCACAGAAGAAATATTTGGATATTACTTATATTTAAAATTACCAACCTCAAAATATTATTTCTAAAAAAATTAGAAAAGTAAGAAACCGATTATATTTTATACTTAGCAGAATTTGAAGATATACATAAAAAATTATTGCAATAGATAATTCGATATTTGTACTTGTAAAAATATCTAGAATTAAAAAAATATATAAAATTAAATATCTAAAATAAACAATAAGAATTGTATTCTAATAAATATGAAAACACAAATTCTATCGAAATCGACGCTTATATACAATAGGTTTTTCTATAATATGGGTAAACTCTTGATAGTTATTATATTAGTCAGATATTAAAGATAAAATTAATTAACACCTATTTACAGGATATGTTATACAAAATGGGAATAAAATAGAATCATGGAGGCTATAAAAAATTCATTCAAAATACGCTTTTTTATTTGATACCCCATCCTAATAAAGTAGATGATATGTATGTATGTATGTATGTATATATATATTTATATATATATTAAATATTGTGATATGTTTTCTTGTAATATAGTTAATAAATTAAAAATATTTCAAAAACAAGAATACTTTTAATGAATATATTTATTCAAAGCTTTTCGCAGATAAAATAGTACCAGCATCTTCAGGAAAATAATTATCTAATAAAATATTTTTACAAAATTAAATCATATGTGCTACAAACGACCATATGTTTATAAGTATTGCACTTTATGTCCAATACTTATAAATATATGGTCGTTTGTAGCACATATGATTTAATTTTAAAAAAATATTTTATTAGATAATTATATTCCTGAAGATGCTGGTACTATTTTATCTGCGAAAAGCTTTGAATAAATATATTCATTAAAAGTACTCTTGTTTTTGAAATATTTTTATTTTAATTTAATAATTATATATATTAATCACTTAAACAAAAGTGTATGACTATCCGAACTTTCGAAAAGTTTAATGCAAGTATCCCTAGAAGAAAAACTAAAGGGAGTGTATAGTGGCAGGACGAATGCAAAACTAACCATAAACGCGTTGCAAATTTGAGCTTTTATAAAAGTCTTAATTTTTGACTAAACATATACCTATAAAACGTTGGTTCTTAAATTGGTGATATGCGGAAAATAACACTATTTTGGGGGGGGGGGGTTATAAAGACTTCTGTACGTTGTAATTAAACAGATTACAATATAAATGTTAAAAAAATAAAGTGTTTATTCCGTTGGAAAGGATAACTTAATAAGAAAGCTAAACAATGCTCAATGAGCGATCCTAAATCATTACTCAGTCTATTAATTTAAGTTGAAGGATGGAGATCGAAAGCAAATAATTACACGAGCCCGGGGCACTTTGATTGAACCATCGATTCGATCAAAGTTTGCCGATGATGAACGCAAGGCTCTAAAACATTCATGATAGATCCGTAAATTGAGATTAGTCAGGTAAAACAAAAGGTAATTGTCTGTGTAATAGATTACTCACAGATCAAGGCTGCCCGATGTGGCAGATCTATGGTGCGAGGAAACCGTTGTGGCAGGCCCACCCTCTCAGAACGAGAAATTAATGTGAACAGATTACATACCTAGCTCCGTGAGGGGGGTGTAAGTGCAATCCAATTGGATTCGCAGTTTAGAATTTCAAACCTCCACAAGTCACTTGCCTATGTAATGGGGAAGATAGGAGAAAATCTTTTGCGGATGTGATAAGGACCGGGGAAACAAAGTACTTTTTAATTCATCACTTCCTTTCTCCATTCTTACATATCTAAAAAGTAAATATTTATAATTAAATTAAAAGTACCTAATGTAAATTACTTTTTTAAACGATGTAAATAATTTATATATCTTACTAGATTGAATGCAATGTTTTGTTAAAACTGTATTACATATTAAACAAATTCAGTAGACGATAATTGATTTTATTATTATTATTATTACTTTCAAAAATAAAACTGTAAATTATCATATGGGTTTCATATCTGTCGATAAGATTTACTACAAAATCGAATGAAAGTCTGCAATATCGGCTTTATAAAAGAAAATAATTGTTTTGCATCATTCATCTTACGATGCTTATGTTCAAATGTTATATACATAATTATTGACTCCTATGTGTGACGAATACGGGTGCTCTGAATAAACATATGTTTCAAGTAATACCTGCAAAATGTAGCAATTTTGATAAAAGCTGTAGTTGAGCCGTAGGTACCTCGTTTTGTCCTACAGAGAGTAGGTTACCATGACTACACCGCAACGTGATTCCATAATACCATTTAAGGATTGCGGGTACAATCTATCAAGCTCTTTTGTTTGCCTACTTTAATCTTCACAGGATTCTCCTATGTTACGTAAATACAACAGTCATACTGCTTAATCACCAAAAACTCTAAACATGTGTAGAAGAACCTTGCGACCACAGGAGTATCCAGACCGTCGGTACTTGGATGACGAGATGAGAGGCAATATATTGACCATTGGAGGACGGTATTGAATCGTTGAAAGTATACACCGAGGGCGGCTCCAGGATGGACTTTTTTGGGGGGGGCAAAAAAGATGGGGTGGTTTCGGGTGGAAAACTTTCAAAAATTTAGGCCTGGAAAGGATATTTTATGCCATTCTTGTACCTAAAAGTCACAGAAAATTTGGCTTTTTTTTCATTTAAACATGCATTTTATCTGAATTATCATAAATACCATAATTATTATTTTGTAAGTAGTACAAAATATTGTTTAAGATACATCGTTTCATCAAACATTTGGGTCCGACGAGGACGCCACGGAGTCGTAGTACAGACTGTTACTACAGCCGAGCTGGTACGGAACTAGTGCGCGACTTGTAACATGCCAGTATTTATGCTTGGTGGAACTACCAATGTTATCAGATGAATTTCTACACCTAACATTACATAAATGTAAAAACATTATGCATTTCTTTAAAATAAAAGTAAAATGTAAAATAGATTTTTTATAAGTAAACTGAGATAAATTTAAAGGTGTTCCGAATATGAATAATATATTTCTAAAAAAATTAGTACCCAGATTCTTGGAGGGGGCAATTCTCCCTACTACTCCTCCCCAGGAGCTACCCTTGGGGTACACCTGTAGTAATCAAAGACTGAATTCTAAGAAACGTCTCATTGACGGAGATTTACAGAGCAGTTATAAATAAGAATAATAATAATGTTAGTTTCATTCGTCAAAACAAAGTTAACTTGAAAAGAAGAAATTTTGAGTTAACACTATGTAGGAGAGTTTATATATTCCACTTATATAAATAAAAACTAAGACAAAATATTAGTATTCATACTTACAATAGTTCGGTTGTACATCTTTGTAACGAACTCGACTCAATGAAATACAATGTATAAAAAACTGGTAGAAACACATACAGGTGAACAAAATAATACCTAAGAGACCACACAAATAGAAAACAACACTCACTGCAAAAACCAACAATAACACACAAAACCAAAAGTACATAGTCATGACATATCAACGCATTACGAAAAATGGCTTAATCCTATCGAAAACTCACTTGTACAGTCGCCTTCAAAACATACAACACAACAAACAAAAAACACCTACAACACATACTCCAGAACAAACACAACAAAATATGAATATGCAAAGTCACATGTAACGAATGCTCACGTCTTTACATAGGATAGATAGGTAATATAAGCTTCACCAGAAGATAGAAGGAATACAGAAAACACATCAAACACACAACCTAAAATAAATCTCACCATAAAAGATACACAATTCATACACACCAACATTGACCGAACCTAGAGACTCTACACTTTATTAATAAAAGGAATAAACTGAAAACTAAAAACAATTTCAAAAATCAATACCTCAAAAACCAACCACAACACATACTCGATAAACGATAAAACACATTAGCAATCACACATTATATTCGAGTACAGAGTGAAAAAACTACTGTAAGCAGAACAACACATCAGGGAACATTAAACAATTACAATTTCACAATAACATTAGATAACTGACCAAGTGAGGGATTAGCAGCAATGAACAATGTACTGACAGTGAGAAGCGCGTCTGCTGAGAAATATCAGTAAGTAGTGGTTTTTTACAAAGTAAATTGATAAATAAATAATAAATATCTGTTAATAATAATAATAAAGTTTAAATTAGTTTTCAGTTAAATTTTATACTTTTATTTTTCATCTATATAAAGCACCCTACTACTCAATAGCCAATTGTTTAAAACGCTTAAAAATATTGGTACTTTTTAAAAATTAGAATATTCATCACATCACTATACAAATATTACGTAGGAAAGGGAAGGAATGAACGGAAATATTGCTAAGAGTAAGATAAAGACCTAAAACCGCCTGAGTGATTGTATAGGGTCGCGTACCAGACGTATGTCTCTTTTCTATCTGGGTCATAGAACCTTCTTTACCCATACGTAGGGCTACCGAAGGGATATTTTAATGACGGCTATATAACTTCGTTTTCTAAAGGAGTTGGGAAATTTTAAGCCAACCAGTTGTGCTAAGATGAAGTGTACCTGTTAGGATATACAGGTCCACTTTAAAGGAAAGAGGATATTTCACTACGATAACTATGCCACATAAAATAGAACGTGATCCACGAAAACCTCTTTGCATCAATGTTTATTAAGCACTAATTAAAATCTCATAAAACCACAAATAAAACAGTTGTAGAAAAATACTATCAACGAGAAATACCAGAGAAAACTTTACGTTAAAACCAATCCAGGAGTGTCTTAACGTAACATAAATGTTATAAAAAGGTTTTGTGGAAATAAACTTTAGAATAACTTTAGAAAAACTTGTTAAGTAAAAAACCCAATTTTCCATTGACAATTGTTAAGCAATTTCACAATGTAATTGATATATAATGTTATAAGTATCAATCTAATAGGATATTTATTGCACAGATCTGCCCTGTCAAAAGCAAATTCTTTTTAAATTCTCAAAACGTAATTAAAAGACAATAACAATATTGTAAACGCAAACGAATTAAACGTGGAAACTAGATTGACGGAAGGAGATGACTTCAGAACACTGTCTCCCGTGATTAAAGAAATTTGTAATTACTGTAGAGTCGTGGGATTTGAGATGATTGAGAAGTTAGAAAAGTAAATCGAAAAGTTATCTCCGATGGTTTTATAATTAAAAATCAGGACTTATTATTGATTTCATATTAAGTCCTTAAAGGATCAAATATTAATGTAATATTGAAAAGAGGGAAAATTTTGGTAAAACAGAGAAATGTTTTGAGGGAGAAAATATCTTAATAAAAATAAAACATAGAACAGTAAGAAAAAAAATTACGAGTTCGTATAATGTTAGATCATGCAGTAGAATTCTATATCTCAAAGAAGTATTTATTAATAATGGGATACTATAATGTTTTTGTAGGAGAAATCGTCTTTGAACTTAATACAATAAAGGCTTCGGAGGCAACGTAATACTATACGAGTATCACATACCTACAGTAATAGAGGGCAATATTTTTACTGTTTTGTTATAAAAATATAGAAAATATTTACATAAAGAACAAGAAAATCAAGCGACCTTTATTATTTTTAGTAAGCGAACCTAAACATATATTGTATTAGCCAGCTTGTTAATCATAACTGTAACTATACATAATTCTTATATATTATTGTTAAGAAATAAGTCATACTGAATGTTCCTTTAGTAAATATAACATTTGTTTTACTCAAATTGGTTTATCACCTGAAAAGATGTTTATCAATTTTTTTATTTAAAGAAGAAACTATTGTCTTTGATAACGTATTTTTCATCTAAAGTATTAATAAATGTACGACAACCTTTTTATTTTCTCTCTAATGATGTCGGTCTTCGCAATTTATAGACTAATTTAATGTTTTTTTGTAAACCGTTATGACTTCCTTTTTAAATAATATCCACACATTTTTATTCAATAACTACAACTGTGAATAAAATAAATCTCATGCTAAAAAGTAATTATTTTAGTAGGCCTAACTATAAATACAAACAATATTCTAGCTGGCTTGTTAGATAATTAGGACCAATTCAATTTCATATTTTTATGAATTAATTTAGTTTTAAATATTATCTTTTATTTAAATCATTTAAATAGTTTTAATAATATTATGATCTATTAATTTTATAGTTTTATCAAAATTAGATATTTGTAGTTATCACATTTTATTCATTGTAAAAATATCAGTAGCAGTGGTTGTACATTTGTCCATGCCCAGGTTCGGTTCTAATTTTTGTTAAAATATTATAGGTTATGTTCCATTTCATTAATTACAGTTATATGCTTCTGATATAATTACTGACGATGATGGCATATTGTCAATGAAATGAGTCTGAGTTTTATAATTGTGGGTTGTATATATATGTTGTGTTTATAACTACAAATATGTTCAGACAAATATAAAACAATTACTATTAATAAATTTCAAAATGATAACATTTTCCAGTATCCAAAGCCATTCACTGTTGGATCGAGTGATCTTATTTCTAGCCTTCGGTTATAGAGTAGAGTCAAGTGACGTACAAAGAGCCGGTATTGGAGAAGATATTGGCTGTTCGATTAGCTTACTGAAAAAGACAAAATTCCGATATCGCTTGCTGGCTATAGTTCAAATATAGCCTTTTGTGATCTTCACTGTATCGTTGAGAATTTCAGCCAATACAATTGTCTTTACACTATTTTACTATATAGTTATCTACTGAAATTATGCCGGAAAAATAATATCTAAAAACTATATCCAAATTATAGCAGAGCCCAAGTGTAAGCCCTGCAGACTTTGTTGTCAGTAAATACTTGTCGATTTTAGGAAAAACTCTGTAGTGCAATTGCTAAATAATTTGTTTAATTTATGTCACCAGAGTCATTTCCCAATTTTGATATGGCTTTTGTGTAATTGTTTTATTATAGTTAATTTTTTTTTTTTGTTTTCAATGTAGGTAAATATATTAGAGTTAGAGCGTTTAGAAATTATGGGAAAAACAATTTTTTTTTAATATTTGTACATTAAAGTGTGTCATTGAAGTTCATTGTTATTTAATTGTATTATAGTGATATATATATATATATATATATATATATATATATATATATATATATATATTTATATGTGTGTGTGTGTGTGTGTATGTGTAATATATTATATATATATATATATATATATATATATATATATATATATATATATATATATAATTTCATTATAGATTCAATATATATTTAGTTAATTGTTAAGTGTCGAAAATTGTTATTTATTAGAAATTAAAATCATATTTTATGTTTGTCAAATTTAAACTTGCTCTATTTACATATTGCGAGAGTTTTATTTAATAGTGACATATTGTTTTCGTTATTAATTTTACTACTCTTATTTTCATAACAATTTAAAATTATTAATCTTAAACATATTTTTATACTTTATTAATTTGTTTTGTATAAAATATTTTATTTAATTACTAATAATATTTTTAATATTAAATTCTTTTTTAATGTTGAATTACAAATATCCCAACTTGGACTACATTACCTTTATATAAATTATTTTACATCTTAGAAAAAATTCCATGTTACTTATTAATTAATAATAGTTGCTTGACGTAATCATCTTGAGGTCACTGATTATAAACTAATTTTAATAATTCACTTAGTTAAATATTTTTAAAATTAAATTAATAATAATTAGTTTCCATCGATTCTATTTGTGCAAGATATTTCGGCACCTGTAAACAAATATCCGCTGATGTTATTGGCTAGAAGAGATAATGCCAAAATTGAATTATTATTTAAATTTTACTGACTCATTTAATTTATTTTAAAATAAAAATAAAACATTTAACAATATATCAAGTGATTTATTTTTGTAGTCTCATCTTTGTGTACAAACAAAACACACACACACACACACTCGCTCGCTTACGCGCGTGTGTGTAGAGCACATGGCTTTAGTCTTGTATTAAATTAGGTCCTAATTGTTTGATATAGCGTGTTTAGCATAAATAAACAATTATTAAAAAAAAACACACACACGTACACTCGCAAGTGTGTATTAATCGTTAACCTACAATATTTGAATCAATATATAGAAGAGAAATACATAAATAATTGTATTAATTTATAAATGTTATCCATATAATAATTATATTTGATGATTTTTTTTACAAATATTTAGCTTTTTATTAATACATCAAAGAGTTAATCAAAGAGGTAATATCTCGACATGAAAAAATTCCTAAAAATATCCTTAAATGATCCTTCTGAAATATGTATATTACCATATTACAATCCTCATTTTAAAACTATTAGGCTAGCCATTTCTGTTACCAATTTATAACTAAACGGTATTAATAATAGCTTGTATCTCTATATAAAAGTAATTTTTTTTATAAACATGACCCCTCTAAGAAAAAATTGCGTCTCAAAGCTTATCAGATTGATTGTACTTTGTTTTATACTTTGAATATTATGCTAATGATCACATAATGAAACGGTTGTGCACTGAGGCGGTTATCAGCAAAGGAAAGCAGTAAATATGGTTTAGTCCTGAATTTATAACGCGGTTAGCATCCGTTCAGGCAATATTAAAACCTAGCCTACGCAGTTTCTATTAAGGTTTTAAATTAAAAATATCCTTTGGTAAGATAGAACGTGGTAATATGATGCAAATTAGAGGCCTTTATTAGGAGTGTTTAAGCACTAAAGGGTTATTAAAATTTGATTTATGAGTCAGATTATTAGTGGAGGGATTTTGTTTCAATAAACGTTGTAATATAAATTGCAAGCTTTAAGATATTTTGATGACGTTTATGATAGTTTTAACACGGCTTTGAATTGTGACAACTTTAAAATTTTATTCTGATATTTCATTGCTTATGTTACGAAATAGTAATATTTAATATTATTATTATAAATTGAGGCGACTGAGTAGTCTAGTGCTAGGAGATATTGAATACCTAGGCTTCATCCTAAGTGACGCCCAAAAACTTTCCTGCTTAACTCAGCCTGTGTTATTGAATAGATACTTAGAGGGATATTATTAATGGATGCGTACTTTAAGGCATAGTGTAGGTTAGGTTACAAACATTTGTTACAAAAAGTGTTTGTTGCTTTGCAAGTCTGGTTTCGTCCTCATTTGTAATACACTTCACGCTTATTTTCCTTGCAATTGTCAATATTTTTATATATATGCTAGGGACACCTTTCTTGCCCGCAAACAAGTCATTTCCTTCGACAAGCATACATTTTTTTTCCTATTACTAAACAGTGTCACATGTTTACCGAAGCAATATAACACATTGCTACATAATTTATATGATAATTTAAAAAAAGTTCTGACAATAAAGTATAATTGAATGAGCAATTATTATATTATAAATTAATAATTAGCTTACATACTACTGCACAACCAAATTCCGTCCGCGAAACCTATAACAATATTGTTGCATCCATTATCGTTCGTGTGTATTTTATGGAAAAGAGGAATTGTAACCTTGGATGATTGTAAGGATGTTCATAGGCATTGAAACAAGCACGCTACTCAAATGAGATATAACCGATCTATTGAAGCGTAACTATTCAATTATATTATTGTTTTATTTTTTACTATAACTAACGCTATGTTTTATAGCGTTTTATGGTCCGTATAATGTGTGTGCAAAAGAAAAACGAAATATTTCCGACCGCTACTTTAAGCATGCAACATTAATAGGTTTTTACGAACTACGTGCGTTGTCTGTCACCAATAGTACAGTCTTTCTCACAGCCATAAGGACAAAATCTCACAGTTTCAAAATTATTAATTTCTCAATAGCATCAATCAGAAATGTATCGGTCTATTAGCGGAAAATGGTTTTGCAAAACTTCAGAACTTACACTATTCGATATCAAAAAGATATTGCTTTTATTCTTTATTTCGTCAGAAGAAAGCAATTTAGCTTAATAAAAACGGATGGTGTTTTTACCACCTTAACACCTTGTCTTAGTAATGTAGACTAAATAGATATCTCGGCGTTAGAAACTGGGAAAGAAGTTTAAAGAGCTGGTTGTGTTGTAGGCAGATAGGAATTTCTAACTATATATATATATATATATATATATATATATATATATATATATATATATATATACATTCACACACACACACACACACATATATATATATATATATACATGTATGTATATATACATATATATATATATATATATATATATATATACATACACACACACACACACACACACACATATATATATATATATATATATTTATGTAGGTATTTTTGGATAAATTACTTCACCACCACACACTAGACACTCCTTGCTCGCTGCAAGTTGGAGGTGCGCAGCATGCTAGTCATGACAAGTCCTCTGTGAATGATGCAAAGCTAACAGCTAAGGGCAAGTTATGGTTAATTGGTTCCATAAGACAAGCCTTTCCAACCGTTCTTCCCACTCAAATGTCCCTTCAATTAAACTTGGTTAAATTTGTATATGGTGTTAATTAAGATTTATTAGGCATTTGGAGGACTGGAATTACTTGGTTCATGCTGGATGGAGGGAGTGGTTTCCTGTTAACCTGGCTGGAGGGGGGCTTGGCTCGATGGTAAGTTTTTTTTCAATTCCAGAGATTTTTACGTGGTTCGGGATACACTGTAAATTAAGTACCCACCCTACATGAAACCATTTAGTCTTCTTCAGTCTATGGTTCTTCTATAGTCAGTTTGTGAGTTCCTAGAGGTACACCCAGAGAGATTTTGAAGTGTTGTGGTATTATTAAATTTTAAACAATACTGAAGAAATATAATATTTGAAGTTTTTATATTCTAGTACAAACTAAAAACTTCTAATTTCATTAAAATACTTTTATTCCACAAAACACACCTTCAAATTACCTACAGGGTAATCTTAGCAAAATGTTTGGATGGACTGGAGTGCCAAGTTATGTGACATTTCGATTTTTATCCATGGAATTTCTTAAACCACCAATTTTTTTGCAGTTTTGGATTATTGGCTAAATTATTAGTGCCTGTATTTACGTCATATTTCATTAATAAACATAACGATAGAGGACACCCTGGAGAGCCAACTACGGTTCATGCCGTCTGAAAGTCCCGTGTTTAACCGGTTCACAGGCATTCTTGCGGATCGGTACGTAGCACTTGGGTTACCATATATTTATCACCGTCGATTTATTCTTAAAGCTTCAGCAATTTATCCAACGTGTTTTATAGCCGGGGAGGTAAGAGCTCTAAACCCTCTACTTGAAGGAAGAAATGTATTTATAAAGTTTTAGGGCGTTCAAGCAGCAATGGCACGTGTTTCGGCAACTTGGCGTTAGATAAGCTCCAGGACGGCAAAGTCCTCTCTCGTACTCGAACACGGAATCAAACTTTGCAGTAATTTAGAAACTTTGCGCTGTTCATTTTTCAGATAAGAAGGACGGGGATTGTATAGAATTATTTTTGTCCACTTTATTATCGTCTTTGGAAAGGTTGTATCTTTTGAAAAGTTTACAAACATTTCTAGAGGCGATTGTTTTCTACAATCTCTGCTCCTGTTATGCCTTTAATTATGATCATAAATGTTAGGTAGATATTTAGGAACTCTACTTATCATATTTGAAAATGTTTAATAAATAAGGTTAGCCATAAAAATAATGTTTACTTCTTTTAATAATAATAATTCCGTTTTTGTTTTCATAATTTTATATTGCTAACTTTTAAACTAATACTAGCTGATTTTAACGAAGAAATGCTTTGAAAAGAAAAATAAGATAAATTTAAATTTTAGATAAATTTAAAAGACTTTATTTTGACATCATTGTTAACTATTTAAGGAAGTTAATATCAAACAAGTAAGTATATTGGAAATAAACATTATTGCTCTCCTTGAACAGAAAAATTGATTTGTTTGAAATTATCAGCTGATTATTTTTTTCTTGCTCTAAATTTGGGAATGGGAAGAGATCACTACTGTTGCTCATAATTGTCACCGAAAATAACTACCTTTTATGCAGTTTCGATCTATAAAACAATATTCGTACAAAAAACATTTCCTTGCATGCTAATAACTCTGGGTTGTCATTGAGTGAAAGTATAGACCTAATACCTTATCTTATCAATAATAGTATAAACAAATTATCTTTAATAATATTATCTTACTTATTTCTTTCCTTATCTGTAACAAGTGTATCAAACACGCTAATTGATGTAGCCAAAGACTGATTTTACACATGTTTGGATATAGAAATGTTGTATTCATAGTTATCGGTAAATGTTTAGTGTAAGCTATATCTTACTTTACATGCCCGTTTATTGATAAATATAAGGTTGTATTTAAATTTTAAACCTAGAATTTACCAACTTTATGTAGAAGTTTTTATTCCAACTCTTCCGTGATCATCGTTCATTTCGAACTTTTACCATCAAACATTTGGTAGATCTTTGATTTTACGTTAGAGACACGATAAATGTTGACAAATAGATATTATATATCCTAACCTAATTTATTACTTACCAAATAATAAGGTAAATACAGATTCAGTTTATGAGAAGTAAGAGAAATATGTAAGATTTAGATTAAAATGTAATTGAAATAAATAATTAGGAAATGTACATGGTTTTATTCTCAAAATCACTTCATTCTTTTAAAATAAATTTGATGACCAGAAGTTTACAACTTGTCTCCATATTATCGATACAGAAAACAGTTGTGGCCGGTTTATAATAAATCCCTTTAAAATAAAATAACATTTAATAAATTATTAGATAGACGTACATAAATACATATGATATTGTATGTAACAAGCTATTTTAGAACTAAAGTGTGTAAAGAGAGAATAAAATAACATAGCAATAACATAAAATGTCAAACGTTCAGTAATTTCTTCGAACTTTTCAAGATGGCAATTGATAAAAGCTAAAGAATCAAGCCTTGTCGTTTTCTAGAATGAAATACCGACAAAGGCACTTGAGTCGATAGAAAATGTAGCTACAATAGGATGGAAACAAGCTCCGTGGGATATATATAGTGAATGGGAAATCCTTTTTAATGTTTAGCATCTAATCTGGGTAAACTATGATACTTACAAATGCTATAAGACACTCACTTTGAATGATTAAAGTTTTGGATACATAATTTTAACTCTATTAAAGGTAATAAAAGTTACATTATCTTTTTGGTACGAATTCAGTTTATATTTTTATACCCTACATTGTAAATCCAATAGCGTAGAGCAACGAATGACATTAGATCTGGCCTTGATGCCAAACTAAAAGCAATCGTAAGTTAGACAGAGCTGGCACTTAACGACTTCACATAATTCAGCTATTACAGATTGGACATTCGTAAGACATTTTATAACCTCGTGACGGTAGAATTAGGACGATTTTATTCTGAAATATCGACCTGGGTTTTAAAAAATATTTGAAATAGTTTTAATCGTGAAATGTTATATACATAATTTTTTAACAATTTAAACATGTTTACAGAAACAAACGTATTCATGTATAATTAACGAAGGGTAATTTCCAAGAATCTTCATTTCTGTTAAGAATATTTTATACATTGAGTAAATTATTTTGTCTTTCCTTACATTACAATACTTTCTTCTGTTGACGCGTTTCGGAATGACTCCATTTTCAAAACTTAAATCGTACTTCCGTACTTCAATCGTAAAACAGAGTACGATTCAAGATTTTAAAATGGAGTAATTCCGAAACTCGACAACAGAGAAAAATGTTGTAAAGTTAGGAAAGACAGTAAAATATACTGAAATATATAATTCCAATATATATATATATATATATATATATATATATTTGAAAACAGCTAGATATCAAATACTTTCATCATTTCACTTCAATTGAGATTTTAAGAATAATTCATTAGGTTAGATTAGTTGTGATTATCTTGTATCATCCATGAAACACGTCTGTCATGGATGATTTATGTCTCAGATGTCTAATGTTAGTTGATCCTATAATAATCTTTCATTTGACCATGCTTAAGTAAATATAATATGAAACTCTCGATTCCACATCTCTCCTTCAATAATGGAATAATTTAATAACTTAATTTACATTATTATAATGGTTTAGGGGGATTTCATAACGATTAATATCGCCTACGAAGATAATTTTAAAATAAATTGTGAATATAGCTATGACTAGGATAAAGGAATATATTAGGATAAGCCTAGTATAGGTTTCGGAGCAAATATTAGGTTTACGGCTCCTGGTTCGTGAAAACTATTATGGAGTTTTAGAGAGGTCTGACGGGCTCTTGTGAGGAAAAAGAGAATGTAGGGAAGATTGAGTTAAGAGAGAGCTAAACATCCCTTGGCACTGAGATTAGGGGATATTCTACATAGGTCAGGTAGAAAGGATCGACCCTATCTCTGTTGGAGCCATAAAAGAAGTATTTTTATATTTGTATCACCCTCTTTAGACATTAACGAATAAGGAATGGTAGACGGAGTTAGACACGACTAGTTATAGAGTATAAGGATAACTTATTATTGTGATTAGGGTAAAACAATAACACCACGTGGAATGAGTTGTATATCTGAGGTAGAAATACAAACTGTCAACCTTGTAACAAATGTTACCCTCTTGTAAGAAGAAAAAGAAAGAATGGTGCTATATATTAAAATAGATAGGAGTACGGAAAGAGCATTGCGATCCCCTGCTACTAGGATCAGGAGAATATTACGGCATCACATGGTCAGAGGTGTCTATTTGAAGTAGATGTATAATCTGTCAAGCTTGTAAGGAAAGTTACCTTCGTGTAAGAAGAAAAAGAAAGAATGGTACTATATATTAAAATAGATAGGAGTATGGAAAGAGCACTGCGATCCCCTGCTACTAGGATCAGGAGAATATTACGGCATCACATGGGCAGAGGTGTCTATCTGAAGGGGATAAACAATCTGTCAAGCTTTTAAGAAATGATACCCTCTTGTAAGAAGAAAAAGAAAGTTTGGTACTATATATTAAAATAGATAGGAGTATGGAAAGAGCTTTGCGATCCCCTGCTACTAGGATCAGGAGAATATTACGGCCTCACATGGGCAGAGGTGTTTATCTGAAGTAGATGTACAATCTGTCAAGCTTGTAAGGAAAGTTACCTTCGTGTAAGAAGAAAAAGAAAGAATGGTACTATATATTAAAATAGATAGGAGTATGGAAAGAGCACTGCGATCCCCTGCTACTAGGATCAGGAGAATATTACGGCATCACATGGGCAGAGGTGTCTATCTGAAGGGGATAAACAATCTGTCAAGCTTTTAAGAAATGTTACCCTCTTGTAAGAAGAAAAAGAAAGTTTGGTACTATATATTAAAATAGATAGGAGTATGGAAAGAGCATAGCGATCCCATGCTACTGGGATCAGGAGAATATTACGCCATTACATGGCCAGAGGTGTCTATCTGAAGTAGATATACAATCTGTCGAGCTTGTAAGAGACGTTACCCTCTTTTAAGAAGAAAAGAAAAAAATGGTACCATATATTAAAATAGATGAGTATGGAAAGAGCATTGCGATCCCCTGCTACTAGGATCAGGAGAATATTACGGCCTCACATGGGCAGAGGTGTCTCAAGCAGTTATACAATATGTCAGGATAGGAGTGTTTAATTGATACTCCCTTGTAAGAAGAAAAATAAAGAAAGGTACATTAAGATAGCTAGCACTATAAAAATAAGTACATAATGATCTTGGTACGGAGAAAGAGAAAATTTCTCACCACATGAGCAGGAAATAGTTACAAGTAAGTTTTTGTCATTTACTAAGATGTAGCTAAACGTGAAATTAGTCGGAATTACTTCCAGATTTGAACATACAAATGCACTCTACTAGTGTCAATCGCTTCTTATGAGAATTATCTTTAGGGCGAGTTTTTTATCAAGTTAAATTGATAAATAGATGATTACTATAAAACGCCTACACATAAAATCAAATAAACTCAAGTGTTTAGTATAACACTAATAAAATCTATTTTGTAATACAAAACTGGAAAAATATCGATTAAAAAAGAAAAATGGTCATTTTTTGCGTAGTTCATACAGTGAATCTCATAATATATTTATAATAAAGGGATTTGTTTCATAGTAACAGTGGAACCTACACATAAACGTTTTTACACATTATTTATTACTAATTTTTAAGTTTCAGTATTTGAACCTATATGAAAAGTATTTGCCAAAATCTCGGGCTTTTTCTCCAAGAGCACAAAAACTATTGAACAATGAAAGCGATTCCACCTGAAACATTTCCCGATTCCAGATAAGAATTCTGCGCCAACGAGCGTTGGCTGGCCGCCCAGAACTTCCCCTGTTCTTTATCTGGTTTCAACGTTGATAACTCAGTTCAAATACCTCTATAATGATATTCGGATTGAGATTTCATTAAATATAGCTTTCTCCAAGAGAAGTGGGAAAGGATTCTATCTCAATTTAATCAGAGGCTTGGGAAAAACATATTTTCTTTCCCTCAAAAGGAAACTTAATTACACACAGGCAGACAGGCAGAATTGTATTTGGGTTAAATTAAATTTTGTAACTTGTTCATATCCTGAAATATGGCAAAAATAATTAATATTACTAAACCTCTCTCATTCCTGACTTTTTCTTTCAATTGTATATGATAATTTATTGTTTATAATATTATTGTACCATGATATTTTTATTGTAATATAAGTTTGAAATATAATTTTATAGGTAATACCTTTATACATTGATATAAAATTATCATCTACGATTTTTTCGTTTTTCAATTATTTATTGTCATTTAAATTTTTGAACTAAGATGATTAAAAAAATTTGTTATATAATAAGCTTTTGTACGCTTTCTTTGAGGACATACTCGCTATTTAACGTTTACTAAAGAGGGGTCCATATCAAGCAAACATCAGTTTATCGAGGAGGGCAAACAATGAAAGCACTAATGTAAGACCGACTGATTCCCAAGCTCATATAATGAATAAATCCAGAATAGAAGCACTAAAGCCTCTTTAGTTTCAGTTCAAGCTAAATAGAATAGATTAACACACAGAATATCATAAACAGAAAAACAATGGCACTACATAAGAAGACGTACGAATGTGAGGATTAATCTGAAGCTATATCAAAATATGTATTTAAGGGAAAATTGGTAATTATTAAGATCAGTGACTACCGCTCTGATTGGCGGAAATTTTTTTTCCTTGTGAAAAAGACGATAATCTTAGCGGCAAATCTAAGTTACGTCACGCGCAAAATGATTTATGTTTGCCCGACAGAGTCCACGTTACTTTTCAACTGAAAAAGGCATGAATCCGTGTAATTTGTAGTAGCCTGACATTTCAACTGAAAAAGCGCATAATTAGTGTACGATGGACTGTGACGGATCTTGCCACACATTATTTTTCGAAGCATGTTTGTTCCATAAAAAGCGGCTTATTAAGACTTTATGTTACCAATACGTGCTTCCGACGAAGACGAACTGTTTGAGTGCCATAACACAGTGAAGATCTCGGACGACTCCAAGTTTAGGTGTGTGAAGGTGTTTTTATTGCCAAAATAGGCAAAATAGTGTGGGTGGAGGGTTTCGGCAAAGGTAGGTACGTTTTTAGAGCGAACCAGATTGAACATAAACCAACTCGGTGCAATATCAACTTTGTAATCAAAATACCTCTATGGTAACACCTAGGTTAGGTCAGGTCAGGTTAGGTTGTTTTATGTTATGTTAACTTATGTTCTCCGTAAAAACATAACTTCAGATTCTTGTTCAGCATGGTCAAATTGACAAGAAATAAAAGTATTTCACCAATCAGAGCGGTAGTCGCTAATCTTATAATTACTAAAAAAAAAGTTTTGTGAAATTCAATGGAGGGAAGGAGAAAAGAAGAAAACTGAATATAAAAAGGAAGATTCGTTTTTAGATATAAAAACAAAATGAATAATCGATTTAGAGATATGTTTATTTATCTCATTGGTACCTAATGTATATAGAAAAGTAATTTGTATTTACTGTTATGTTATTTGGTATTTGCAAATAGACAATAATGTTTTACAGTTATTAACTTATAACTAGGACAGGTGTTGTTAGTTTTAATGGGCGTGGCTGCCAACTAACCCCCCTACAAGTTCCGGTTACTTTCTGATTAGTCAGAACAGGTTAGTGGGCACAGAATTGGGCGTGGCGACAACGATTATTAGTCTTCTAATGAAGCTACTGATTTTTCGAAATGTCCATAAGTAACTAATATTGTTAGCCTGGGAGTTTTATTCTACATTTTAAGATTGTGCTTTTTTATAAAAGATATCTTTTTTATTATTTTCATTATAGTGTATTATAATAATTATTATGGTAAAATATAACCTAGTTAAGGTAGTCAAGATTGAAAAAAAACAAATATTTGTAAAGGACGTATCAGAATTGAACAAGGCAGTTGATAATTGTACAGTAGCTAATGATGACTGTGTTTATTGGTAGAGGATGAAGGATAAGGTGGTAATTAAAGCACCGGTGGTATTGGTAGTGGTACTAATTGTTGTATAGGTGGGAATATTGTTGTAGTAGATATAGTGGTAATGATAACAACTTGTTTTTGTTTATAAAGTGTTCATAAAGTTTATAAAAAATATTACTTTAATTACTATACTAAGAGATTGCAAAAGACATTTTTTTTAAAAATATATTTGTAAGCAAATACTATGTTTGGTTATGGATGGGTTAATCAGTGTAAACAAAACTTATGTTATAAAACTTGAGTCTAACACCAACGTGAAATAAAATCCCTCTGTAATTACTGTTTAATAATGTAAAAGTTTAACTTCATTGCATTGACAGGATAACGGGCCTTGAAGCGACGACATATTCCTGATGTAACTCAAAGATGCGTAACAAGACAAAGTAGCTGCTCGTGTTTAAGGAGCGCTCTTATAATGTAATATTCATTATATTACAAAAAATGAGGGAGAGGCGGAGCAAGGGTGCACAATTTCACGTGTGACTGCTCCGCAATTTACGCGACTGCTTGAAAACTTGGGCTACAGCCACGACGGAGTTCAAAGAAAAGAGCGGAGCTGCCCTATTTCCATAATGTGCGAGTCGGAATATGAAAAATCACTCAGAGCGGCTGTCGTGTAGTAACGATACAATATATTTCCTACTGGGTTACACATAAATCACTGGAACGTAGCCTAGGTGATTTTTACTTTGCCTTCTTTATGGAATGTACTCCTCACACACCATCTCTTTCTCTCTCTCATACACACACACACACAGACAGACACACACACACACACACACACACACACAAACACACTTAGAAAATTATCGGCTTACCAGACATCATTATGGAAAAGAGTCAAATTATAACTTGATAAAAAGAAACTGTTCGAAAAAATGTTTAAATTTGGTGAAATCGTCTAATAGTTATAAATTTTGAAAATGATTCTTTTAATTTTCAAAAACTAATCACTAAGGTATGCTATAATTCAATCCATAACTACAGAGAATCTGGTGAAGCACTGCCTCCTTGACCATTGCGGCGAAACAAAAATAAAACAACAAAATGGAAACAAGCTACTTTGTTCATAAATTAGCATTAACTAGAATCATTCATTATTATTTTTTAATGACATAACCCTATACGATTCAGCTACATTTTAATTTATTTTGAATTTTAAATAAATAACATTTTTTAACAACAATAATATTTTAGTGTTATTTTTATGTGAATGTATATTGCAAAGCAATCATCTCTAGACGAAATTATTACAAGAATAACTTATTCTTGTTTGAATATTTATTTGTTGTAATAATTTCTTTTGAAGATGATAGCTTTGCAATAGAAATGAGTGTAAGGATTTAACTAAAACGTTTTTGTGATTAGAAGTATTTATTTATTTTTTAATAAACAATTACACAGCAGTTGTTCTAACGTGTACATTTTAATGTAGTACCGTATATCATATTGCTCTGTTTTATAAAACAATCTCTGACTTGATAATGTGAGACTATTTCTTGATATTTGCGTTCTAAAGTGAGACTATACGAGACACTTGGAAGGTAAACATAAGAGTCACGAGTATTTAGTATCCGAGCCTTTGTTACAGTACGCACTAATTATTACGCCTAGGAATGTCCATTAAAGCCATTCTCTCCGGATAAGTCTCCCTACCGAAATCTTCAGCATTCAGCTTATCTCTACGTGCTGAATAACAATAAACGTGACGTCGAGATCTTAGCACGTAGTGAAATTACCCCGAACCACTTAGTCGCCTAATAGCTTTTGAAAGTAATTTATTGCACAACTGGTATTATCTCTAGTGCTCTCTGATTCTATTTAGTGATTTACTAAATTACACCTAGTATACTTCGGCTGTGGTTTTCATTCTCCTCTTATAAGAAATAGTCAACATTTAATAATTAATATAAAACAGAACTAATTAATATTTTTTTATAATTAAATAATAAAAAAAGTATTAAAATAAATACAAACTGATTTTATAAGACTTCTGGTACCATTACATTAGGAACTCGCTGATTCTTGTTGGTCAAGGAAAGAGTTATATGGAGGTAAATAAATTGAGACTGATAATGACTTCAATTTGTCAATTGAAAAGTATAAATTAAAGTTTAAAATTTTATGTTAGAACAAAATTTGAACAAAACTATTAAAGAAAATATATAAAATAATAGTTCTTTCAGCATGGGAAAATTTAATTTCAATAGTTCAAAGTTCCTTTGCATTCAGTCTTATAAATCTGGATCGGTCATTGCCCTTATTAACTTAGCAAAACCAATGTATAATATTGTATCGTTATAGCATGTAAGGAATAAATTCCAGTTAGTGATACAAAGTGGCTATACTACCAGTATGCCACTCTGCGATGCAATAAAGTTATTGCAGTTTTTTTGTTATCCATCTTGAGGTTTTTCTTATAAATTATACTTTTGGCATCACTTGGCAAAAATCCACTACTTACGTTGTAGCAGCCTTGTTTAGCACTAAGCGTAATTTAAGCCGGTCTATTTGCAAAGGTTTCAAACATTGAAATAATTTATAATTCTGTATTATTGTAATGCTTACGTTTTATATATTTACGTTTCATGTATATATATATATATATATATATATATATATATATATATATATATATATATAGCCTATATATATATATACTGATACGTATTCCTTCATGGATGGAAAAATATGATGAAGAGTTATTATCTAGAGTACATCAGTTCATTCTGAAGTGCACAAATCGCAGTTCCAACGTTTCGATAGAATCTCATCTAGCATTTACGAGGTGAATCCAACAACTGTAGGAGGGGAGTCATCTGCGCTCTTCACTCGCTCTTCTACAATTGTTGGATTCACCTCGTAAATGCTAGATGAGATTCTAGCGAAACGTCGGAACTGCGATTTGTGCACTTTCAGAATAAACGGATGTACTCCAGATAATAACTCTTCGTCATATATATATATATATATATATATACATAATGGTAGCATACAAAATAAAGAGCACAGTGGTACACAATATTACAACTAAAATATTGGAAAAAACCCAATACCACAAATATATTAAGAAATGAATTTTTACAAACTACCTAATAATAAACCCTCATGTTTATTTCGATAACCAATCATCAAAGAGCGTTTTATTATAAAATTACAATCTATAATACAATAAATTAAAAATAGATTCACCTGGTCTATGTACATTAGGGTTAATGTTAGGTAACTTGTACACTTGTTAAATTTGTGGTATAAGGGGTTTTCCAATATTTTCAATGTACTTTAGGTAAGTTGCTGTTATAAGGGAAAATATTTTGTTCAATACTGTACCTAAACAGACGGCATTGACAATATCAGCCTAGGTTCTAATCTAATACTTGCACTGATATATTTATGCTTGTTTATAATGATGTATAAAAAAACTGTTTACATGCTTGATAAGAGAAAGAAATTAGTTGCCGAAACGTCGCAATAAATAAATAGACTTTTGTGTCGATATTTAATCGGCTTGTCATTTGTTCAATAATCATCTCGCGTGCTCACGTCAACTAGAATAGGAAGTGTTTTTATGCAAATTACTTCTACTTACATGTGTTCTGCAAGAGCTTACTGTCTAGCCCTCTCTAGTAATCATGTTTCTGTCTTGTGTATCCAGTTGCTCCGGATCCCAATTAGTAAGGGATTTTATTTGCGCTGATTCAGCTCTTGCAGTCTTGGGATTTTTATTCTAATCGCCACTCTAAATCCCCTACCTTCGTTCAACCATTACAAACGTATAAATGTTTGAAATCGTATTCCAATAAGGTCATCATTAAAATAAAGTACAATAATTCACTAAACAATTGCTTTATCTCATGGCTTGTACGGAAATATTTCCAAGATATTTTCTTTAAGTAACTATTACATTCCTGTTACTTTATATTTTTGGATCGAGATTATTGTTTCCGAAATACAACCTATGAATACGTATAATTAGTAGGTACACTGGAATAAAGTAATATTGAAGCTTTTTCTTTATTAGTTACTACAGTAAAAATATCGAAAGCTACTCCAATACCACACAAATATAAAAAATAACTGATAAAATAAGTTACCTAAGAATAAACCCTTATATACAATTCGATGACATGTGATCATCATGATAATTACAAAAAAAAATAATTTAATAATTTTAATATTTTTAAAAACATATTATTTTAACAAGTAAAAGTTTATATTACTCACTTAAACAATAGTTTATGACTATCTGAACTTTAAATTTTGTAAATTTGTTAAAACTTACAAAGACAGAACGTTTTCGATCGCTAAGTGGCGATCTTCATTAGTGTACTCAAGATACTGGAGACACTGATGAAAATCGCCACATAGCGAAAACGTTCTGTCTGTAAGTTTTAACAAATTTACAAAATTTAAAGTTCGGATAGTCATAAACTTTTGTTTAAGTGATTAACTAAGATTCACCGAACGTAATGGACTATAAAATTCAAGAATAAAAGTTTATACATTTATCATATTTCAGTCCTTAAAGCTCTACAGCCTATTCCATCCTCAAGTCGTCTAGTTTATAGATCACCTGCCCATATTTAATTACTTTATTACTTATTTTCTTCGTTTTGTAATTTCTTTGTTTTTTTGCTCTTCGCACATTCTTTAAACTATACCTAACTCAATCTATTTTCCACTATTTTCAAGTATCTACTGTGGCATCCTCTAAGTACAATGCACCTAAAATAATACTTTTTTAAAAATACTATTTTACATACGTAGTCTATATAGGTATTGTCCGACTAGCATACTTATTTTTGTGATTTTCGTTTGTTTCTCTTGCTTTCAGTTATCGTTCTGTTGGTCTTCGCCATTATTGTATAATTTGAGCTTTCAATATTTCGTCGGTTCTGTTCTTTTTTGGGTGATATCTTCTATATGTTCAATAATTGTAACCACGGAGGTGTATATTCTATTCCTGTTCAATCTCGATAATGTTTGTTCACAGTGGTTTAGCTATTGCTCTTCTCTATATATATTCATTTATCCAATTGCTTGATCTAGAGTAATCATATCTGTTAGTTGTGAATTCTGGATCGAGGTATTTATATTGTTTAAACTATTTGTCAAGGTATATTTTTAGTGTGTTATATAAAATACTATTTATTAGACATCTTAATAAAAAATGCTTTAATTAAAAAAATACTAAAATTGAGAAACATTTTACATTTGTGAGAAAGGCATTTGTAATACCTTTTTAATCAATAAATAAAAACTATGATGATCAACCATTGTTTTACCGTGTTGTAATGCAAATTATCAGTTTAGGCTGTTATCGCCTCAGAAACTGGCAGAAAAGATTTTTTTAATAATATATTAAGCCAAGGACAGAACCCCCTTGCCTGGGATAAAGCCAGGGATCAAGGCTACGAGTGGAGGGTCGTATTGAAACGATAACTGGTAAGGGATAGTTGCGGGCGGGGGTGGTTTGATTATTTTGCCGAAATATTATTTGGAGTCTGAACCTCTATCCAATTTGCAAAGGTTAGTGTTAATAGAGAAATACTGCGAACTGATAAATACAGCTTTGTGTTTCATAGAACGTCTGGCTTTAGATTCGTTAAAAGCTTGAACCATAATAACAAGCGAGAAAAATGAGTGTTCTGTATGCTTTTAACCAATGAATGTATTTTGATGAATGTATTGCATACATTTTCAATGCGTATACGGTTAAAACCATGGGAAAATGTCTGTCTAGCAGCCGCGCACTACTACTTTCATGTGTATTTTATAAGTTTATATTGTATCTAATACAATGGGATGGATGGGGCAATAAATTTCGTCGGCTGATGATGGCTGGCTGGGCCGCTGCTGCGTCGTTAGCGAGTTCCGGGCCCGGCCTCTGTAAATTACAAACTTGGGTTTCATTTGTAAAACAGGGTTGTAGCGGGAACTCCCTAATTGCAACGGCCAGATGAACTTAAACTACGTAACCAAATGAATGACCAACAGCACAGAATATATTAGTGTTACATTATAATTTGATTCTTGGGGTTCATTTGACTTTACAACGATAATGAACTCTCTGATAGAGAATCTGTTCTGAACAAGGGTTGGAATGGGGCTGAATTGCTTCGGATGAAACAACTTTACTTCAATGCGGTCTATGTATAAAAAAAAAATTGAATATCGGCATTTTTAAATATTGAATTTTTAAAATACTTACTTAAACACTCCATAATGATTTTTAATTTTTTATCTATACAAAAAAGAAATAAATAGGAATAAAAATATACATACAAAAAAGTTTAAAATTCAAAAAAACACAACAGAAGAACGACATCAATGATTATATAAATTCACATTTAAAGAATAGAGTATAACGGAATAGTTAAACCCAGTGGGGTTTCAATACTGAATTACAAAAGGATAAAGTTACCTAAATCAACATGTAATAGAAAAAGATGATCGACAAGAAGATTAAAAATAAAAGAACATGGAAGCGTTTTGGGACAAATAAAAATAGAGACAGTTTTTACTTTCAAACGTTTCCCGCAGAAAACTATTGGAAAGATAGGATAGATATAATATAAATATATATATATATATATCGCAATATGTATTCTTGTGTATTAATAAAGAATAAAGTCAAAATACAAATGCAAGAATTATAATTGAATATAGCCTATATATATATATATATATATATATATATATATATATATATATATATATATATATATAAATATGTTTTCTTGTTTAATTATTTAAAACAACATAGGTTATTCAAATACAAGAATATTTATTAATTTATATCCAAAGCTTTTCGTTGGTAAACAGTACCAACAGCATAGCTATAGGCCTAAAACACATGTTAAATTAGAAATAGAATGGTTGCTAAATTTATACAGATTGCCAAATTTATTTTGTTGCTGTAACATTATAGACATTGAATATGGTATCAAATTTAGAATATATTTGTATTTGTTCTTTTATTAATTTGTTATTATTATTGTATTTATATATTTCGAATGCTTCATATATATTCATTCTTAATCCCTTATTAATTTACTTAAATAAGTTTCATATTTTCAATATTTGGAAATTGGTGCTTATTATTAATACAATGATTTGCAAAATTTGATTTATATATTTCTGGATCAATATAAGCATTCAAATGTTCTTTATATATTTCTTTTAATTTTTTCATGGTTTGCCCTATATAAGCTTTATTACAGTTTTCGCATTCTAATTTATAAACACTGTAAATGTAAATTAGAATGCGAAAACTGTAATGTTGTTTTATATATATATATATATATATATATATATATTAAATATGGTGATATGTTTTCTTGTAATATAGTTAATAAATTAAAAATATTTCTAAAACAAGAATACTTTTAATGCATATATTATTCTAAGCTTTTCGCCGATAAAACAGTATTAGCATCTTCAGGAAAATAATTACGGTATCTATTAAAAGTGTTTATACTTTATATATATATATATATATAAATATCGCAATATGTTTTCTTGTGTATTAATAAAGAACAAAAGTCAAAATACAAATACAAGAATTATATTTGAATTTACAATTCAAAGCTTTTCGTTGGCTAACAGTACCAACATCATCAGGAATATTAAACAATTAAAATTAACATATGTGCAAATTAGATCAAATAAATAGTTATGCCAAATCAATTACAATGTTGTTAATTTTTTTTTTTTTTATTTTGTTTATTTTGCTGCCCTAACATTACAAACACTGAATATATTATCGAATTTAGATTTTACTTGTATTTGTTCATTTATCAACTCATTATTAGTATTATATTTATGTATTTCTAAAGCTTCATATATATATATATATATATATATATATATATATATATATATATTTCTCAAAGATGTATATGTATTTTGTTTCCCCCATCTGATTGTCGTCGAAACATCCATTGTATAATCCTCAAATGTTGCCATGGTTACCACACACGCTATAAATAGCGCTCTAGGGTAACTAAAATTATATATTTTTTTTTGTTAACCTCAGTAAGAATTTACTTTAATATATTTTTTTATTGCTACGTTTTATATAACTTGCTTTTAAAAAATATGAAAAATGAACCTTTTTATTGTCATTATTTTATAAGGTAATAAAAATATATATCGTTTATATATATAAGATTTAAACAAAACGTACCGTCTTAAATTTAATTGGTATTTTTGCCCCTTTGGTTTTCATTATTATTATTATTCTAACAACTATTTTTTAAATTTATACGTATAAGTATACATGCAACTGTATTATTTTAATATAAATAATATAGGCATCTAACAGTTGGTAAGTGGAAAATAGATTATTATTGCAGATTTCAAACTCCTTTTCAATTTCCAAGTTAGTTGAAATTTGTGTTTTATACATTTATTTAATTGATAATGACTTATCAAATTATTAATCAGTTTTATATTATAAATATCAATAGTATTACTTGCATATGATCATGAAGCAGTAGGTTTCAAAGTGCACATTTCCCTAGTTGAAATTTTAGTATTTAGTTTTTTAATTTGATTCAATGTATTAAATTCAGTTTTGAAGCTTTTTACGTTTATTAGTACTTTTTAGTTTTACTACACTACTTTGATGATGATGATGTACTTATGACGGATATTTTTTAGGCCATGCTGTGAGCGTGGATACCAGCGGTACCAGGTTCACTTCGGAATAGCTCCAATAGTGAATACACTTGGATGGGCTGGTTTAGTTCTGAGTTAGGGCAGGTATTGTAGTTCCGGTGGATTTTCTTACCCTCTCTGTCGATGATCATCCCTGTGTGATGGTCAGCTCGTAGTCGGAATATGTCTCTTGTTATGAGACAATCATCATTGATGATACATATATGTAATTTTATTTTTATCGTTATCAATGATTTTAATACATCAATATTTTTCAGTATGTTCAATACATTTTTAACTTGCATAAGGATAAAGGCAACACTTATTCTAAGTAGTTCAATATAATGAATCTTTTGTAGTTCTCGTTACTTAGGTTTACGTTTTAAAATAAACAAGTATAATAAAACAAAAATTAAGTTAATTCCTACTTACTCGTAGATCGACAAAGAAAACGTTTTCTTTTAATTACATTTCATTAAATAATTACTATTAATATAAATATGTATATAGTATAGCATAATCACAATTATCAGTGGCAGAACAGAAATAAAAATTATTTATTAAAATTAATTGATTTAGTTTTTATTATTGAATTGATATTTGAAAAAACTGTATTAACAAGTGTCGTCCACTAAAAGTTTAAAAAAATGTATTTGAACTTGAGTGGTTTAATAAAAAGTATTTCATCAACGTTGAAATGTTGAACAATATATAGGCTATAAATATATGTGAGGAGAATATGAAGTAATAGCAGGGACTAAAAACAAAGATAGTATTTGAAGGTGACAATGTACAAAATACATTTAAATCATCTGTTAAGTAAGAAAGCAAAATATCTATAATAAAACACAAAATATAAATGTTAGTATTTAATTTGTGACCTAAATCACTGCTTAGGCACAGAACACGGTGTTTAAATCTCTGAGTGATCTCACAGAGGGCTAAGGTAATACTAGCATTGCAATAAATTACTTTCAAAAGCTATTAAGCAACTTAGTAGTCGAGGGTAATTTAACTACGTGCTAAGATCTCGAAGTCACGTCATTGTTGTTCAGCACGTAGAGATAAGTAAAGTGCGAGCCATTTCAGAAGTGTAACTCATGGGGGGGGGGTGAAATTGGATTTAACATAACTTCTAGGATTACATGCTTTTATTGAAAATTTTAAATAGCTATGTATGTGTATTTAAGGAATGATTATCAAAAGTTATAAAATAATGACAACAAAAAGGTATCATATTTTTATTTTATAAAGCAAGTTATATAAAAAGGGGGTGATGTTGATCGCCTGCACGCGGTGCCCCCTGCTCTAGACTGAACGATCAACACAAGGTTCGCCTAAAGTGCGCTGACTATAAAAAGAGAACCTTACACAAATGCCATCAGCAACGGCAAACGGTCCTTCTCAGGACCTCGACACGAGCCTTCGCATCTTATACTGGAATGCTGGAGGTCTCAACAGTATTAAATTTTTAGAATACAAACGAAGCGTTGTTAAGCACGACGTGGATATTTACTTTATAGTAGAAGCCGGAGCAGCGACAGGACACATGGAATGCTACAACACTGCAAACTATGTAAACTACACATTAAGGCGATCTCGACAGGTCGCATCTGGAATCATTGTAGGAATAAAATCAAACCTATGAGCAAAATATGAGGTGCTGCATGAGATGCAGGAAGCTGACAAATCTGAAATAGTCCTGATTAGAGTGTGGAAAAACTTCGAGCAGTATAGCATTGTGAATTTGTACAACCCACCTGGTAACGTCCTACCCACACTTTTGATAGAGACAACATTGCAACCAAACAGTATCATTGTCGGAGATTTCAACAGCGCCTCCACAAGATGGGGCTACGGTGTAACAAATCGTGCCGGAGAAATTGTGGAAGATTTAATTGATGATAACTTACTGGATGTTGTAGAGACGCCACCTACCTTCCTTGCTTTTTCTGGTAGTAACAGCCGACCAGACCTAGTCCTCGTAGACCCACACATAGCCCAAAAAACTAAGATAAAGCTACTCGATGATGCTGCGGGCTGCGGCCATAGGTCGATACTCATCCGAACAGCCATGGATAAGAATGGCAAGGTTATGCCTAGGCTCCCTAGGTGGAATTTTAAGAAAGCAAACTGGCTTAAATACCGCAACCTAACTGACGAGGCATTACTGAAGGATATAAACTGGAAATCACTGTAAACAGCGGTGGACAGCATGAATAAAGCGATACTTAAATGTGCATCCTTATCAATACCTAGAGGGCAGGTTAAAACATACAAAGCTTTCTGGAACAAGAAACTTACTGCTTTAAGGACAGCCAGAAACAACGCAAGAAGAAAAGCAGAGCAATCGAAACACCTATCATACTGCATCGATCTGAGGAAATCGCAAACTCACCTCCATAGAGAGATCAAGGAGGCAAAAAGGAATAGTTTTCGCAACTTCCTTACCACCTTGGATTACAGAAAGGACGGTCTAAAAGCTGAACGCTTTATCTCACGTCTAAACAACGACGCCATCCCGAAAGGACAAGAACCCTTCCAACAAGGAAACAAGGAATACACGGGCGCCAAGGATATTGCCAACCTTCTGTGCAAGCATTACTCAAAGATCAGCAGAGTAAACAAACCTAGAAGTGCATACAAAGAACTCTCAAAAGGACCGCTAATATCATGCCTTACTAAGAGAGACCAACGGATCTGCTACGAGAAATTTTCCTTAGCGGAATTGGACAGAGCCTTCTCCCTCACCAAATCGAGGAGGGCTGCTGGGACTGACGAAATCCTCCCGGAACTGCTCCTAAACATAGGTAAAACAGCAAAACAAGTCCTTTTGGACATCATAAACCTATCCTGGACGAGCCACGTCCCACATCAGTGGAGGAAGGGAGAAATCATCCCCATACAGAAGAAAGGCAAACCTTCCAATGATACAGCGAGCTACCGCCCAATCGCCCTTACGAGCACCTGCAGCAAAATAACTGAGCGACTGGTTACGGGACGTCTAAATAAGTTCTTCGATTTGCATAACACCATCGATGACGCCCAAGCAGGCTTCAGATCTAAGAGAAGCACAATGGACCAAGTGGTATATTTTACGCAATGTGTCAAGGACGGTTTTCAGCGGAAAATGTCCACATTAGCAGTGCTGATAGACCTGAAAAACGCATATGATGTGGTCTGGAGAGAACTGCTAACGCACAAAGTTGTGAAGAGTGGAATTACTGGCCACCTCTTCAAATGGATCAAATCCTTTCTATCACAACGACAATTTCGGGTTCGTTATGACGGAGTAACATCCAGGTACCGTTTACAAAAACAGGGCCTACCATAGGGAGCGGTTCTGAGCTGTAATCTTTTCAACCTTATGATAAATGACGTCATAAAGGCAGTCAAGACTATTCCGGGAGTGGAAGCATTGTTGTATGCAGACGACCTAATATTTTGGGTCACTGGGTCCAATATGAAATCGCTGGAAGAAGCAGCCAACCAAGCTATCGCTAAGTTGATGTCGTGGACCGAAGCAAATGCAATGCAAATAAATAAGAGTAAGACGCTGTACCAACTATTCACATTATCCACAAAACGCGTGGAGATAAAGTTGCACTGCGAGGGAAGCGAGCTTTCTGAGAGTGGCATCTCAGAGTATCTAGGAATGACAATAGACAGCAAAATGACATGGCGGGCACATATAGAAGAGTGCGCCAACAGAGCCACAAAAAGAGCTAGGATATTGAAGCGTCTCACGGCAACTTCATGGGGAGCGAGCCAAGATGTTCTGGCCACCACATACAGAACCTACGTGAGGGTTTTCCTGGAGTACGGTTCGGAAGCAGCGATCACCACGGCAGGCGTAACTTCTCGAAAACTGGATAAAGTTCAGAATTGCGCACTGCGGGTAATAACGGTCGCCCCTAAATCAACCCCAATGGGGCACAACTGCAGATGGAGCCTATCCATGTTAGACGAGACAAGCTCAGTCTCTGTTCTTGGGAACGATGTAGAAAAATATACCGCAGTAGATGGGGAAAATACAGGGAAGCTGCAAGTAGGCTCAAAACACAAAAAAACCCTTGTTGTCTGTAAGGAACTATATAAAAAATACAATATAGAACCAGGGAATATAGCCCCATCGACAAACCCATACCGAGTTTTCCATCACCTACCAGCGGTTAAGATGACTCTACCCGGAATCACTGAAGCAAAAATAAATTACCATCCAGAGGAGCTGAGGATAGCTGCGATAGCAACCATCAACAGCGACTACCCACCAGACGAATGGTTACATGTTTATACAGACGGCTCATCCTTGCCACAAAGTGGACACACGGGAGCAGGGTTTCATTGTACCTTATTTGAGGGATCTGTCGCTGTTGGAAGTAACCAATGCAACTATGATGGCGAAGTGGCAGCTATCAAAGCGGCTGCCACAGAACTCGAGAAAATAGAACCACCCGCCCAGGCAGTCTTTTTAATTGACTCAATGGCAGCAATTCTCGGTGTATCTAGTAATAGAGTGACAGACTGTAACAGAACCATGGACTGTCGCCAAAAGCTAGAGACTTTGCAGGATAGGGGATGGCAAATTCACCTGCAGTGGATCCCAAGCCACGTAAACATTCAAGGCAATGAAAAAGCAGACCAACTGGCCAAGCAGGGAGCGGCACTACCACAGCCGTGCCAATCCATTACCCTCACTACAATGAAGGCCCGAATAAACAGCGTATTACAGAGAAGCACTGTATCTGCTAGAACCGAAGCATCCCGAAACAAAAGCTGGGCTACCCTAATAACGGACGGTCCCATTGACGGTCGACTGCCACGTCACGAGAGTGTGGCTCTCTTCCGCTTGACGACCGGACATGACTATCTGCCTACGCACCTTCACAGGATACATGCTGTACCATCACCCGAATGCACCCTATGTGGAAGCGGCACCATGACAGCTGAACACCTTCGCACTTGCTCGTCGCTGGACCACAGTCCCACAGATGAGACAGAGGCCAGAAGGATCTCTCGATTATACTGGTCAGCGCGCCGCCAAATGGCTGGACAGTCAAGGGTGGGCGTTGGCTAGTAAGTAAGTAAGTTATATAAAAAGCAATAATCAAACAAAAAATAAAAAATTCCTACCGAGGTTAAAAAAAAATTTAGTTACCCTAGAGCACTATTTATATTGTGTGGTAACTGTAACAATAGTTTAAGATTGTACAATGAAGTTTTCGACGACAAACAGATGGGGGAAACAAAATGCATACACATCTTTGAGAATACATTTCCAGTTATTGAAAAGTGACCACAGTGCCAAGGCACACTAGACTTCAGAAATGAAGATTCTTAGTTCGAATCCGGCTACACCACACAAATATTTAATTTTGGTAATTTGGTTTTTAATCGAATAATTATTAAAAAACACTATACTAACTTCAATTGTCATCTCCTACAGGTTTAAAAAATATTGTTGAAGGTATTTGGATGAATAAAAACGTAGTTTACTAACGATTGAACATTTGTACAATACATATATATATATAAATGAAAGGAGAGTGTGACGTAGAAGGAATTGAAAAAGAGAAGACAATTAGTGCTTTACGTAAGAAGTTATCGTTTATATTTATATATAATTACCTTTTGTATATTTTATGTATAGTAATAATAAACACCCTTAATTAATATTATCATGAGGTTGCAGATATTGAGTAGGGCCTTACTTTGGGGCATACTGTATTCAAGGAAGATGATCTGGATGTATCAAATGCTTATGAGTACTCTAGGTTTGTCTCTAGGTGCTCATTGTTACAAGCTGAGTAGATAATGGGACTTTATTAAATTTAACAAAATTATTTGCCACTACTAGGAATCGAACCCAGGTTTTTCAACTTCTCTACACAGTAGATCACTCAGCTCTCTTATTTTAAAGTTTTAAACTTTACATTCTTTAAAATATATATTTAAATATTCAGCAAACAGTTCACGTAGTCGTCGTAACCGTATTTTAAAATTAAAAAAATTATTTTTTCCGCGTGTAGAAATATTAGTATTTTTTGTTTATTAGAAACTAATGCATCTTCTACTTATTTTTAATCGTTAACCTGGTTTTCATAACTTGGGGGAAAATTTAGATTAGCAAACCATTTAGATATGAGTATGAAAACATTCCTAAAATAATTTTGATAAATATTTTGTTGTGCGTAGGAAAGTAATTTTTTATTAAATTTAAGTTTGGCACTGGTTTAAGTGCACATAACATTACTATATAGGCCTACCTATAAAGTATCCAGACAGGATAGATTTGGTTTTAATTTTACACAACATGTAACCAAACAAATCTTCACAGACACGGTAGGAAAGAGATCACGTGACATCACCTGGCAAAAGGTAACACTCCGCGGAAACACAAGTCTAAATAGTTCCTGAATCTAAATAATGACCAATTCTTTGTACATTATTTATTACAGAATGTTAATGAATGCAAATTATACCTATCGCAAACCTAATTAAACCGACAAGAAAGAAATTAATAAATAAATGCTATGTAAATTATAACTAAAACTTTATGAGAAAACTATATGCATATAAATTGTGTAAAAGTGAGTTATGATCTCATTAACTCATATAGACGACGGTCTTTATAATGAAATGTTTAAAATCCAGTGTTATGAAACTAAGTACGATACATAACAACTCATTTTTAATTGAAAAATATCATACTTCTAAAAGTACTTTTAGAACTAAGATGGTTATTGTATATTTAACAAACACTGTATTTCACTGTTCAATTAACTTTATTTAAATTTATACTTGTATTAAAAAAATGAAAGCCTGGCACGGACACTCAGAAACTTACACATTTATACCGGGATGTGTTAGGGCCAACACTTCGAAACGACTAAAAAAATGTCTGGTAAACCCAAGCAACAGATGTTTGGTTGCGCTATTGGGGCCTAGAAAAAATGTTTTGTTTGTGTCACTTGGGTAACCCTTTCTTCAACAAACCTGCAAAACTAGCTATCTTTTTACGTTTATCATTTCTATTTTAGTGTGGTCGCCATAGTCTATATTATCCTGAAAAATGTTTTGTTTGTGTCACGTGGGTAACCCTTTCTTCAACACACCTGCAAAACTAATTATTTTTTTAACGTTTATCCTTTCTATTTTAGTGTGGTCGAAATAGTCTATATTATCTTGAAAAATGTTTAAGTTAAAAATATTCTTCGAAGCATTGGTTATATATTTCGGTACTGATTCTAGCGATATCTTACAGCGATATGACAAACTATCTCAGCCCAAATTTATACTACTTCTTAATAATAACCAAGATATGGGGTCTTTTGTTCAGTTTTGTATGAAATGTGTCTTGAGACATAAACTTTTCACTAATTTTAATTATTAGATTGGAAATCATGTTATTATTTTCAATAGTTATTAGTAAGTTCATTAAACGTTTAAAAATCAAATAGATATTCACTCTTTGGAATTACTTCTGGCTTCCATATACTTGGGCTAAAAACAAGTGAAGTGCCTCGATTGAAAAATAAATCTCTTTAAAAATGAAAATCTACCCACAAGTAATTGAACAAATAATCTCTTTTAAAAAAATCTAACCGAATAATCTCTTTTAATCTACTGGATTTTTTTCAGTAAAAAATTATTTAAATAATTAAAAGCTATACATACCAAGATATCTACTTTTATTCAATTAATCCTCTTTAATATTTTCATTTGGATATTTATATCTTCAAGTAAGAGGAATTTTTATTTACACGAAAAGTTGATAAAAGGTAAAATACTTTTCTTTTTATCTGCCTCTACAGTTTATTGTGCTCATTATCCAGTAATGTATAAATGGTTATTATTCAACGCTTTGTTTTTGTTGAGTTTGAAATTAAGTGATAGTTCAGTTTTACTTAGTATATACTTCATATCTACTTCAGAAAGCCATTTGTACTATTTTATTTATATTTTATTATACAAGTCATTCCGTCTTAATTAAGTTACTTTAACCTTTAAAATTCTTTTAAAATTTATTTTCCTTGTCAAAAATGTTGGACAAGCAAAGGGTGCAAAGAGCATTTAAATTAAATCGTCCTTTTTTATTAGTCACTCAATTTTGGAAAATGTTCTCACAGTTTTAACGTATTTATAAAACTGTATAGAACCCATATATTTTAAGTGAATCGTCCTCGTGAGAAATTGTCGTTTGAAAGATGTTAGAAATGCAAGAAAAACTTTTTACTATAACCTACTTTTAAACAATACAGCCTGTAACAATGGAATAAGGATATATCATAGTTTTTATTGAACCGTATTTTTCATCTTATGTTTTAAACAACCTGCGATTCTAATTTTTGTCACATTTATTTGATAGAATGTGTATCAATGACGTGGCTTTAGTTTCAGTTCAAAACCAAAGTTTGTAGGTGTAAGGCTTGTTACAAATTTTCACAAGTAAATGTATTGTTTGAATTTATAACAAATAAATTTAGAATAAAAACTAATTTTTTAACATTGAAAAGATTATAACCAAAGTTTAAAAACAATATTCAGTATTTTTTAATTAATGAAATGAATGAAAATCGAGCGTAATTGTAGGTTACTAATAATGTGTTTGACAGTAAACATAATTTAGTCCAACATAATATTTGTATAAACAATGTCAATAATATTATTTACTTATGTCTGATATTAAAAATTATTATAAAAACTATTTCTGTTTTACATTTTCAATAAAATTACTGATATTTTTAACAGTTTTTTATGTTAAGTAACTTTTTTCTGCTGTTATTAAAATTGATGACGGTAGAGTCAGCAATAATTAAAACGTTTTTATTAAATTTTGTTATAGAATCCAACAAGTGTATAAATGGATATTGCTGACAAACAGTGTTACCTTGTGGCAAAATGTTACACTACAAAATGTGTAATAGTTGTTGTAGCGATATTGCTCTTAAAGGTTAACAAATAATCATTTATATTTGTTGAACAAAACGTTGTAACAAAAAGTAGTCGAAAATGAATGTATTGTACTTGTATTTGACGATGTAGGCCTACTCGTATAATAGTTAAGTTGAACTTTCTAGTAAGCCACATGCAACAATAAAATATAATGCCGCAGAATATTTGAGATTCTCAATATTTGCATGAATTCTGCTTTTAGTATCACTAGTGACCATAAAAAGCCCCTTCCCACGCACACAGGCACGCACAAACATGTGCACCCCCCACACACAAACACACACACACACACACACACACACACACATACACAAACACACACACACACACACACACACACACACACACACACACACATATATATATATATATATATATATATATATATATATCGCAATATGTATTCTTGTGTATTAATAAAGAACTAAGTCAACATACAAATACGTACAAGAATTATAATTTAATTTACAATTCAAAGATTTTCGTTGGCTGACAGTACCAACATCATCAGGAATATTAAACCTGTTTAATATTCCTGATGATGTTGGTACTGTTAGTCAACGAAAAGCTTTGAATTGTATATTCAATTATAATTCTTGTATTTGTATTTTGACTCAGTTCTATATATATATATATATATATATATATATATATATATATATATATATACACACAAACACTTTTATACATAAATATATATATATATATATATATATATATATATATATATATATATATATATATATATACCTGTATATAATATGTATTTTTGTGTATTAATAAAGAACCAAGACAAAATACAAATACAATGATTATAATTGAAATTACAATTCAAATTCAAAATACAAGAATATACATATTGTAAATTCAATTATAATTCTTGTATTTGTATTTTGACTTAGTTCTTTATATATATATATATATATATAAATATAAAATACGTTTTCTTGTTTAATAATTTAAAACAACATAGGTTATTCAAATACAAGAATATTATTAATTTATATTCAAAACTTTTCGTTGGTAAACAGTACCAACATCATCATTGGAAAGCTTTGAATATAAATTAATAATATTCTTGTATTTGAATAACCTATGTTGTTTTAATATATATATATATATATATATATATATATATATATATTCTTGATATTTTACGTTATCCATTGTTTTTCCGTTGCACTGACTTTATGAAGTTAATATATTACTATTGTAAGTAATTTTATCCACCATTAAGTAAACCAAACAACAAAATAATAAAATATCTTAATAACACAAACCACAAAACAAATTCAGAAAAACATAACCTATCAGGAATTTACAAAATTATATGTAACAACTGTAACGCATTTTACATAGGGAAAACAACCAGATCATTTAAAATAAGATTTGAAGAACATTATAGAGCATTCAAAAACAAAAATTCAAAAGTATCAAATGTTGCAGCACACCTAATATCACATAAACATGAAATAACAAATTACGAAAATAACCTAACCATACTTGAAATAAATAATAGCCCAATAGAACTAAACTCACTAGAAAAATACCACATTTATAAAAACATACACAACAATTTAATGAATCTACAAACAACATATACAGAAGACATACTATTCAAAAACGTAATACACAAGACTCAAGAGGAAACGTATATGACGTCAACAATTACCAACACGACGGACCGAACATCCGCACCAGAAAAATTAAGAAAAAATAATCAGTGATTCGACAATGGTCAAGTGACCGAAAGGCGCCTCATCACACAAGGTAAAATCATTGCACTTAATGGTGGATAAAATTACTTACAATAGTAATAAATTAACTTCATATATATATATATATATATATATATATATATATATATATATATATAATGTATCATTACTTGCTTATTATTACGGATGTAAAAAATGAAATATAAAAATTAACAACACTTGTGATTCACCTTTTTATATAAATACATCAAGCAATGCATATTTTTTCCAGTTTTCCATTGATCTAAATTCTAAATAAAACAGGAGAGTATTTATATATTTCTTGATAATTTTATTACAAATTTGATTGTTATATTTTATTAGTTTCTTGATTTATAGTAGCTAAAATTTTCAATGTGCAGGTCAAGCATATTCTTGTTAAATCGTAATTTAAAGGTGGGTGTATATACCCATTTTCTGTAAATTTAACAGTTCTGTGTTTTATAGTCTGAAAATATAATCTAATATAATATCATGATTATACCCCCAAGATCAGCTAAAAAAAGAAACAAAAAAATGAAAATTTAGGTAGAAGTGCATCTGAAATATTTTGATAATTTTGAATATTACTGAATGTTGTGTTAAATATGGTTTTAATACGTGTACGACCATTCAACGATTATATTTCTCTTAATGATTTAAGTGAGGATGGGATTTTAATATGTTTATAACTGCTTTTGATATAGTTCAGAATGGCTTCGCTAAACTGTGTTTAGAACGACCCGCTTTCAGATAATATATACGTCAGACCAGCTTAGTTCCTTAATGTCTTTGGAAATAAAAACAATATATACTGGAGTTCGGCCAAGTATGCTTCCTGCAACCAGAGATTTATATCCTCGCGTATTCTATATATGACTTGGTTATCGTCGTTGCTTAGAAAGTGCCTTAAAAGTCTTTTATTCTTTCCTTTAAGAAACCTGCTTACGATATTCATTTATTCGTTAACCTAACCTGTTCTAGAAAATGTATTATAAATAAATGCATGTCTTCAGGGCAGGATTCTGCTTCATTGAATATTTTTGTTAGGGAAATTGCGAGAAATTAATACATTTTACAATTCACACACTTATTTTGTATAAAATTAGAAAAATAATACAAAATAATATTGAATACTATTTAAAGGATAACCAATACTTGAATACACAAATAAATTTTTACAAGTTTAATTGAAATATATATCACTTGCACTTTAATGTATTTAAAAAAAAATCTTACTTGGTATGTATCATGGAGTCACAAATAATGCTCGAAAATGAGGACACGTAATTAAAGTTCTCGAAAGTCGACTGGCATACCTACCAAGTAAGTTTCTTGTTTAAGTACATTAAAGTGTAAGTGAAAATTGAATACAAGAAAACAATGTTGTAAGTTATTTAATTTGTTATAAAATGCACTGCAGCTATATATAATTATCTACTGTAATAGTAGAGTTTTGCCGTTCCTAACATTAAAGTTAAGAAACAATTAGATATGTTGATAAATCTATAACACCTCTGAAATATATGGCAAGTTGAGGGTTTTTTTAAAATTTCAAATACGTTAAATAAATTTTATGTACTAGGTGTCCTAACAGTTTAAATGAATTTTAAATAATGTTCTTATGAGACTATATTTTATTACACATTATTAGCTCTAGGAGTACTTCTGAGTTCAGGGCTTTAATTAAGTATTTCCCCCGTAATTAGGGTGATGGTGTTTTACATTTTATTAGTATTTGCCAACGTTATAAAACGTTTTAGTTTATATTGTTAATGTATTTGCTACCATTGATAGATTCCTCATCAAACGTTATATATTTCTAATATTGTATTTTTTAAAAATTGTTTTTTTGTTTATTTTGAATCGTTGTTCTAATGGCTTATATTCTACAACGATATGACAGTAATGAAATTGACTATTCTTTGTAAATTTAAATAGAGAGATGTAGTCTTTGTATCTCATAAATTCCATGTGATTTATGTAATAAATAAATAAATGTATATATATAAATAAATAAATAAATATATATATATATATATATATATATATATATATATATATATATACACATGTGTGTGTGTGTGTGTGTATTAAAAATGTTTAACATGTTTTATTTAAAAAATAAACGTTTTTAGATAAGCTTGTAGAGACTTTCTATAAAACATATGTAAAATTACATGATGTATTTATCACAAATGCATATGAATAATAAAAGAATTCGTGACATATGAGTAATACTTTTCGTGACATATATCGGTGTAATTGTTATTTTTATACATAGGTAATATAGGTTATGAAAAAGATATTTCTTTTCTACTTTTCTGTATGATATTTCTATTATGTAAACCTATTTTCATGATATACACGCGATGAAAACGATGTCTCCTAGGATCGATCCAAAATTTCACTTCTTACAATATTTTACAAATCAGTGCACACACAATATTCAATTCGATCAATGTTAATTTACCACTTGGTTAACTATGCGTTAGATTGGGCGTACAAAGTTAGATTGATCGATCGCACGGGTTTCCTCGTCACATCTGAAGCTACAATTTACCGAACCTTATTTGTCGCCAATTTTTAACGAACTTTGATGGCGGTTGACACTTTATTTTTTACTGGGAAATATGTGTTCATTTTTTCCTTAGATAAAATAAAATTTAGAAATAAAAGAAAAACAATTTCCAGGTATTTACACCAATCCTACACATATTCGATATTATTTTTTAATAACTCCTAATACTTTAATGGTCATATTTTCTGATTTCTGTGAAAGTACAATATTGTTTAATAAACATCGTTAAATATAAATCACGAGATATAGCCAGGAACGTGAGATAGCACACGGTGAGTTCGCAGACTATTGCGGTTTTCTAGCCACAAATGGTAAAGACACAGTGGCTGTGACAGACCGATATCTATAGCAGCAAGGATTGACCAACACTGAGTCAGCGAACCCCTCACAACTCTGCGTGTCATCAGTTTACACTGTGCAACAAATGACCGCGTCTCTTGCTATGTCTTTCGACTTATACGTAAAATTATCTGATATTAGAGAATTATCTATTATCGCTTACTGTAGTGGCCCGTTTAATTAGCGATACAGCGATAGTCCTACATGATAGTTAGAGTGGTGAGGGAGTCTTTGATTCATGTTTGTTGAGTCTTGAAGGCATACTTATCGATCCGCCACAACCACTGCGTCTTCATCACCATTGTCCCTAGATGGGAGAGAGGAGTAACCAGGTACCTGTTATATCACTTAAACTAGAGGGCGATCCTGTCTTGTGCGTATCGCAGGTCTTGGGGATTGTACTTTGAAACAGATGTTGTGAACATATTACTTTCTACTCACGTTTTGAGTGTCACCATCGGAAAGTACGTTGTAATCACTTATTGGAATCCTTTACATTTAATATGGATGGACAAATGCAATTTACAGTCTCATTTTTTTTTAAATAATCTTAAAATAGGCTGAACACATACTTTTCAGAGAATGTCTCTTATAAAACACCGTATTTGTCTTTGAACACCTTTTCGATGTTTGAATTTATATTGTACAGATTTCTAGAAACGAGTGAGTATTTTTTTTTAGATAAGGATCCGTTTATACCACGTCTGAGTTTCTTGAGAGTTTTTTAAAAACATCTTAATTTTCTAAATACATTTTAGAGTACTTGTAATTTATTTTAAAACAAACCTGTGTTATAATTAATAAAATACACTGATTTTAATCAGCGCAATGAAACCATAATTTTGAAAATCTCACTACAAGTGCTCTTACAGTAGGCTTACATTGTATACATTCCAAAACGTATGTAGAATTTAAAACACTAATGTAGCATCCCCTGTAACAGGGAGATAGGGGAGAATCATGGTTAACTCCAGTAAATTGGCTCTTTTACTATATCTCGCCGTGCCAGGAGAGATATCCAGCCTTAATCTTACCTTTTTTCACCACGTAAATTTTACACCCTTTTAAGGCGTATTTACTCTCGTATGTTATTCGTTAAGGAAATTATTTAAAATTAAAAAGATTGAGTGTTCATTGCTTAGAAAACACCGTAAAAATAGGTATTATTTAGTTTATTAGTAAAATCTATCTGTTGCTAGTAGTTGATTCTATGTTAGTACTATCTACACAAATGAAGCTTTGTATATTTAAAAATAGTAATAAGGATGTTCATTTTCTACCAATAGAATTACCATTGTTATGGAATTACACAAAACTAAAAATAATTATTTATGTGCAAATAAAATTATATATTAGTTATTTTTTTCTTCTCGTTCCGTTCTTATTAGTCATTCAACCAAACTCAACAGCGTTAGAATATTACAATCATAATCTACATAGTCAAATACAAAGTGGTAATAAAACTTACTTGACACTGCTGGGGGCCTTGTCGGTTTGGCGAAGAGGCTTTCGGTCGCGCTTTCTTAACCGTCAGTTTACTCGAGTCGGGCATTCCTTTCACATCTTCTGTACTTCCAACTGAAACAGATAAATAAATTATTATAACGATCTTAAAAAAAACCCTCAACATTTCAATCATTTACGAAGACGTTAGTAAATAACGTTTGACTGGCTATATTATACATCTAAACAGTATTTTACTCTATATGGTGATGTTAATGCCTGCTAGAGAAAGAGGAGACAGTGTTGCATGGCAGGTGCCTAAGTCTACAGTATTCTACTCTCTGTGACGATGTTAATGCCTATCAGAGAAAAACAGAGTTGCCTGGAAGGCGTCTAAAGCTACAGTATTCTACTCTCTATGACGATGTTAATGCCTACCAGGAAAGGCAGTGTTGCCTGGCAGGTGCCTTCGTCTACAGTATTCTACTCTCTATGACGATGTTAATGCCTACCAGGAAAGGCAGAGTTACATGGCAGGTGCCTAAGTCTACAGTATTCTACTCTCTGTGACGATGTTAATGCCTATCAGAGAAAAACAGAGTTGCCTGGAAGGCGTCTAAAGCTACAGTATTCTACTCTCTATGACGATGTTAATGCCTACCAGGAAAGGCAGTGTTGCCTGGCAGGTGCCTTCGTCTACAGTATTCTACTCTCTATGACGATGTTAATGCCTACCAGGAAAGGCAGTGTTGCCTGGCAGGTGCCTTCGTCTACAGTATTCTACTCTCTATGACGATGTTAATGCCTACCAGGAAAGGCAGAGTTACATGGCAGGTGCCTAAGTCTACAGTATTCTACTCTCTGTGACGATGTTAATGCCTATCAGAGAAAAACAGAGTTGCCTGGAAGGCGTCTAAAGCTACAGTATTCTACTCTCTATGACGATGTTAATGCCTACCAGGAAAGGCAGTGTTGCCTGGCAGGTGCCTTCGTCTACAGTATTCTACTCTCTATGACGATGTTAATGCCTACCAGGAAAGGCAGAGTTACATGGCAGGTGCCTAAGTCTACAGTATTCTACTCTCTGTGACGATGTTAATGCCTATCAGAGAAAAACAGAGTTGCCTGGAAGGCGTCTAAAGCTACAGTATTCTACTCTCTATGACGATGTTAATGCCTACCAGGAAAGGCAGTGTTGCCTGGCAGGTGCCTTCGTCTACAGTATTCTACTCTCTATGACGATGTTAATGCCTACCAGAGAAAGACAGAGTTGCCTGGAAGGCGCCTAAGGCTACAGTATTGTACTCTCTAGGACGATGGTAATGCCTAATGCCTGCCAGAGAAAGGCAGAGTTACATGGCAGGTGCCTAAGTCTACAGTATTCTACTCTCTGTGACGATGTTAATGCCTACCAGAGAAAGACAGTGTTGCCTGGAAGGTGCCTAAAGCTACAGTATTCACTCTCTGTGACGATGTTATTGCCTGCCAGAGAAAGACAGTGTTGCCTGGAAGGTGCCTAAGTCTACAGTATTTTACTCTCTATGACGATGGTAATGCCTAATGCCTGCCAGAGAAAGGCAGAGTTACATGGCAGATGCCTAAGTCTACAGTATTCTACTCTCTATGCCGATGTTAATGCCTACCAGAGAAAGACAGAGTTGCCTGGAAGGCGCCTAAGGCTAAAGTATTCTACTCTCTATGACGATGGTAATGCCTAATGCCTGCCAGAGAAAGGCAGAGTTACATGGCAGGTGCCTACGTCTACAGTATTTTACTCTCTATGACGATGTTAATGCCTGCTAGAGAAAGAGGAGACAGTGTTGCTTGTCAGGTGCTTAAATTAATGACATTTTTAGTGATGTATCGATATTTTTTATCTAGACGTAACTAACTTTAGTATGTATAACCTAATTCTAAGAGACTATTTTAAGACTGATAATGAAATACTTTTAATTTGGCAAATGAGTTTAAAAATCCAAATGATGTGTATTACACAGTTTTCTATTACAATTATTATATTTCAAACATAACATTGAGCGATAGTTGCTTATATACTGTAATAATATAGATGAAAGGACAGAGTGGATATATTAAATATATTATGCTTAGTTGGACGCATTTGACTTGGACGGAAATTTGTGGGCGTGTCTTCTGAAGTCGGGGAAATTCTTTTGATTACAGAGACCAAGAATTACTGTGATTCTTTTACCAGCCTTTGATTCACAACATAATTAAGTTCCTCAGTCGTTTATCGTACAAATAGCTAAGCAATTATTTCTTGGTATGCCTACCATTGCTGGATGGTGGAAATATTTGAATTATTATATTGTTTTGGGGGTTGAATTTATCAATATTACCTGGATCACACTTTAATTTATTGTAAATACATCAACGTTAGTATATATATTGTTTTAAAAACAATACTTCAAATTTATCAATAAAACATAGCAATATTATAAGTGACGTAATACATATTACTCGTATGATCTTATAATGTGTTTCAAGAAAAAAATTGTATTAAAGTAATTCGTGTAACATAGATATTATTCATATTTAACGATCTGGATTTAAATAAAGAAAAAATATTTTTCTAAACAAGGATATTCATTTGCTTAAAATTTCAGAGTTAGATTAAGTAAATGATGTACAGAATTATCGGTAATATCAAGGATGACAGAAACATGTAGAAAATACCAATCAAAACAGCAAATACCTTGTGAGACAGTTTACATCATTGCCCTCAAACTGCATAATTTACATTAGCATTTTTTGAGGCTTCTACCGGAGACAAGATGTTGCTGAGTGATCTGAAGGATCCAATGAACGATAGCAGCAAAAGATTGGAAGACGTATGTTTCGTATATTACGGACAGATAGTTAGCGATGGAGAGTTTATGAGGAGGGTGTGGTGAGAATGAAAGAATTTAGAAAAGTTGTAAAAATAAGACGTAAAATATTATTGGCATAGGAAATCCTGAAATATGAAGGCTTATGGAGAATTTTCCTAAAGTCGTAAGTTTTATATAAATTCGCCGCTAACATTCGGGCGACTTGAAAATATAAGGAAATAGATTCACAACATGATATTACATCTTGCCAAGAGCCTACCTACCCACTGGGCAATATAGTTATAACTAAATATAACAACAGCCAAAATAGTTTCTGAAGCTTAACACTGGATATTCCTTTGTTTAGTTACTGGCTAAGCGCCCGAAATGTAATGTTTTGTATGACATCATCTGTCAAACATACTGCATATCTTAAACCGTTTCATGACTACCTTTACAACTGAACTTCACCTTGGAATGATAACGTATGAATATATTTAAATAAAAGTTATTGTTTTGTTTGTCAAAAATAATAGCTTACAATCAACCATTTTGTAAAAACTTTGATTTTTTTCTTGTAACTTGAAACCTTCCTATTTTATTTACCAATTATTTTTTAGTAAATAAAATAAATGATTAGTTTTTGTGACTAGTTTTACAGTTTTTGTGTTCATCATCTTAAAGTTTTTTAATTTACTACTCTTGCATCACTTCAGAAAAAACACTACTTACAACCTGAAAAACACACCGAATCAACAGTCGTATCCGTGATTCATAGCATTTAACAATGCACTGATCTATTGCGAAAAGCGCTTGCGGAAAAATATCAGTGGCCAAGTAGTGTTTTTTGTCATGTGATACAAATAGTAGTAATTTTTATTGATACGCGTTTTTTTTAAAAAAAAAAAGTTTTGAAGAAGGAACATAATATAATTTTAATATATAATTTAAAACATATTCCAAATGTATTTCAAAATACATTATTGTCTTTTTCGTCTAACTTTTTTTTAGTGTTTCAAGTACAGTAAAACATTATTTTACTCATTTTTGCTAAATATTTTCTTTAAAACTTTCTGTTTTTACATAACCTAATCACAGACACAAAAGTTTTAAATGTTAGGGCATAAGATAATATTAAATTAATCTTTGAAATTATCTACATAGTATATGTAGCTATGTATAGTATACGAGAGTCACAGGTAAAAAAATAATGCTACTCTTATTTTTAAAACGCTTTTACAGATATTTACAGTTCAATTAAAGAGATCGCACTTAACACACATCGCAATCTGCTGCCTTATTTTGTAACTAAAATTTGGTTACCCAGAAGATTCTAATATTTGTCAAATACCTATCAATACTAAATCACCTACTTTCACATTTAGCGAAGGATTTGTCTATATTTTGTTCTTACAATCTGTAACACTAAGGCTAAGATAACTAAATCACCTACTTTCACAACTAGCGGAGGGTTTGTTTATACTTTGTTCTTACAATCTGTAACACTAAGGTTAAGATAACTAAATTACCTACTTTCACAATTTTCAGAGGATTTGTTTATACTTTGTTCTTACAATCTGTAACACTAAGGTTAAGATAACTAAATCACCTACTTTCACAACTAGCGGAGGATTTGTTTATACTTTGTTCTTACAATCTGTAACACTAAGGTTAAGATAACTAAATCACCTTCTTCCACAACTAGCGGAGGATTTGTTTATACTTTGTTCTTACAATCTGTAACACTAAGGTTAAGATAACTAAATCACCTACTTTCACAACTAGCGGAGGAATTGTTTATACTTTGTTCTTACAATCTGTAACACAAAGGTTAAGATAACTAAATCACCTACTTTCACAATTCGCAGAGGATTTGTTTATACTTTGTTCTTACAATCTGTAACACTAAGGTTAAGATAACTAAATCACCTACTTTCACAATTCGCAGAGGATTTGTTTATACCTTGTTCTTACAATCTGTAACAATAAGGTTAAGATAACTAAATCACCTACTTTCACAATTCGCGGAGGATTTGTTTATACTTTGTTCTAACAATCTGTAACACTAAGGTTAAGATAACTAAATCACCTACTTTCACAATTCGCAGAGGATTTGTTTATACTTTGTTCTTACAATCTGTAACACAAAGGTTAAGATAACTAAATCACCTACTTTCACAATTCGCAGAGGATTTGTTTATACTTTGTTCTTACAATCTGTAACACTAAGGTTAAGATAACTAAATCACCTACTTTCACAATTCGCAGAGGATTTGTTTATACTTTGTTCTTACAATCTGTAACACTAAGGTTAAGATAACTAAATCACCTACTTTCACAATTCGCAGAGGATTTGTTTATACTTTGTTCTTACAATCTGTAACACTAAGGTTAAGATAACTAAATCACCTACTTTCACAACTAGCGGGGGATTTTTTTATACTTTGTTCGTACAATCTGTAACACTAAGGTTAAGATAACTAAATCACCTACTTTCGCAACTAGCGGAGGATTTGTTTATACTTTGTTCTTACAATCTGTAACACTAAGGTTAAGATAACTAAATCACCTACTTTCACAACTAGCGGAGGATTTGTTTATACTTTGTTTTTACAATCTGTAACACTAAGGTTAAGATAACTAAATCACCTACTTTCACAATTCGCAGAGGATTTGTTTATACTTTGTTCTTACAATCTGTAACACTAAGGTTAAGATAACTAAATCACCTACTTTCACAATTCGCAGAGGATTTGTTTATACTTTGTTCTTACAATCTGTAACACTAAGGTTAAGATAACTAAATACCCTACTTTCACAACTAGCGGAGGGATTGTTTATACTTTGTTCTTACAATCTGTAACACTAAGGTTAAGATAACTAAATCACCTACTTTCACAACTAGCGGAGGATTTGTGTATACTTTGTTCTTACAATCTGTAACACTAAGGTTAAGATAACTAAATCACCTACTTTCACAACTAGCGGAGGATTTGTGTATACTTTGTTCTTACAATCTGTAACACTAAGGTTAAGATAACTAAATCACCTACTTTCACAACTAGCGGAGGGTTTGTGTATACTTTGTTCTTACAATCTGTAACACTAAGGTTAAGATAACTAAATCACCTACTTTCACAACTAGCGGAGGATTTGTGTATACTTTGTTCTTACAATCTGTAACACTAAGGTTAAGATAACTAAATCACCTACTTTCACAACTAGCGGAGGATTTGTTTATACTTTGTTTTTACAATCTGTAACACTAAGGTTAAGATAACTAAATCACCTACTTTCACAATTCGCAGAGGATTTGTTTATACTTTGTTCTTACAATCTGTAACACTAAGGTTAAGATAACTAAATCACCTACTTTCACAATTCGCAGAGGATTTGTTTATACTTTGTTCTTACAATCTGTAACACTAAGGTTAAGATAACTAAATCACCTACTTTCACAACTAGCGGAGGATTTGTTTATACTTTGTTCTTACAATCTGTAACACTAAGGTTAAGATAACTAAATCACCTACTTTCGCAACTAGTGGAGGATTTGTTTATACTTTGTTTTTACAATCTGTAACACTAAGGTTAAGATAACTAAATCACCTACTTTCACAACTAGCGGAAGGTTTGTGTATACTTTGTTCTTACAATCTGTAACACTAAGGTTAACAAAGGTGTAATTTACTAAGAAGAACGTTTATGGATGAAGTAACAGACGACGTTTGTAGGAAATAAATACGACCAGATGAAAAGGATGGCAGCAAACGGTAACCTATGCAGGTTTAGATTGTAGGAAAAAAGCAATTAAATGAAGATATTGAAAAAAGTTTTTGTTTTCATGGTAGCTCTTGAGCATATTTTTTAAAAAAATGAATCAAACAAAAGACAACACTTGCAAACGAATGATGAAGTGTATAAATATTGACATTGAATATAATATACCCTGCTAGAAAGGAAATTAGTAGCACTTAAACAAACTTACCTTCAAATAGATACAACTTGAGATGCTACATTAACTTATAACTGAAATCAATTTAATTAAAACTGTGCCTCTACATTCGAGTGTAGGCTAGAAGAGTGAGCGAGCTTTATTAAGCACTAGAAACTTTCTAGAAACAAGTTAGTCTGGGTAGAGAAGAAAGCTCCCCAACTTTAGCATTGCTCTCCGTTTCTCATTATTTAGTTATTTAAATGTACGCCAGAGCAATAGGTTTTTCTAACTTGCTAATCATATTATTGTAAAGATAGCAACAACTTACAAACATTTTCAAGGGGTAAAGTATACGGAATTCTATAAATAATTAGTTATGTATTTTTTCGTCGTAGGGTATTTGAGATATAATAAATAATAATAGGCTATTGAAAAAGTTATTACTTGGTAAAAATTTGAATATTATGGGTTTACGGGCGTTTGTTACTAACTTATAGATGTCAATTTGTTTAGCTGCATAGGTAATATTATAATAAAAATACGTTTATGATAAGTATGTATATTACACAGCTTGTAATTACAAACATTATATTTCATATATAACGGTGAGCCATAGTTACTTAAACACTGTAATAATATAGAAGAAAGGACAGGGCGGAGTTATTAAATATTTAATGCTAAGGTGGATGCAATTGGCTTGAACGGAAATTTGTGGATCTGCCTTTTGATGTCGGTGAAACTCTTTTGATTATTATAGGTACCAAAAAATACTGTGATTCTTCTTCCAGAAGAATTACATAGATTATATATTACACCTATATATAATATACATTATATATATATATATATATATATATATATATTGAGAATATTTTAGAAGTATAAAAACCTAATTATAATATTACTATAAACCTTGTTTTACCTTGATCATAGTAAAACATACTCCAATAAATCGCAAACAATGCAATTGGCTTGAACGGAAATTTGTGGACCTGCCTTTTTGATGTCGGTGAAACTCTTTTGATTATATAGACCAAGAAATAATGTGATTCTTCTGCCAATATATACAATATATATGTATGTATATATATATATATATATATATATATATATATATATATATATATATATATATATATATAAAGAACATAAGTCAAAATACAAATACAAGATTTATAATTGAATTTACAATTCAAAGCTTTTCGTTGGCTAACAGTACCATCATCAGGATTATTGGTACTAATATTCCTAATATTCACTAATATTTCTGATGATGTTGGTACTGTTAGCCAACGAAAAGCTTTGAATTGTAAATTCAATTATAATTCTTGTATTTGTATTTTGACTTATGTTCTTTATTAATACACAAGAATACATATTACGATATATATATATTGGGAATATTTTAGAAGTATAAGAGCCTAATAATAATACTACTATTAACCTTGATATTCCTTGATCATAGTAAAACATACTCAAATAAACTGTGAAAGACAGGTTTTGGTTGGTAGATCAATAATTAACAAACTTATCAGTTAAACTTCAACAATAAATAGTGAAGTATAATGCCTTGAGTTAAGCATTAAAGTCTTTTTCATTAGTCTAATAATAAAACTTTATGTTTGCGTAATTTAATGCATTTATCTAAACTATTTGTAATAATTTTTAGAAACAAAAACATTTTCTAAGTGAATGTAATGTTTTACTCAATGATCTATCAGGAATGTAAAACCGAAGTCGGCCGTGTTTAAATGGAAAGCAATAATGTTAACAATACAAATCACTGGTTATTGGATATGGCTCAGTTTACAGCGCACATGATGTCAAGTGTAAATAAGCCGGGCCGTGCTTGTGTCAGCGATCCATTACACAATGAATCCACTGGCGGAACGATATTGCCGCCTTCATAATCCCTGGCTCTGTAATGGCCAAGTCAGCTGGTGCCACACACTGCGATACGAGGCCACTTTTCATTTCCGTCATTCAGCTGAGGTTATTATTCGCCCATTCAGAACAATCCTTTTTTAATATCGGTCCCGCGCTTATTTATTTACTGTAAAAAACCGGCATTATCAAAATCGCACAAAGCCGCTATAAAACGCAGCTGCACGAGAGTGTCTGTTGGGTTTAATAACATAAATTATATAGTGATAACCAATGTTTGTATATATGAGCATGCCCTATTTACATATGTTGCAAAAATGATCATTCAAGATTAAAGACAGTTTTTTTGAAAAAAACCTAACTAAAGGATATTATATACATATAAATTTACACAGAGGTCTTTATGGTCTACGTATATTCGTATTTCTGAATACGATGAGCATAGAATTTTCCAAAGGTCCAGTCCTACCATTTTCACACGTCAAACTAAATTATCCCTGCCACACGTCTCTACTTGCCACGTATGACTGGACTTTACAAACAGAAAATTGTAAGTAACGTTCTTGTCAAAGTAATTGTTTAAGTGAAATTTATTGCTTTATTCTCACAAGAAAACCGAATAATATTGGTATTTATTATTGATAATTAAATATTTGTTTTGTCAACGTTATCGGTAGTAGAGTCCAAATAAAATAGGGGTTTGTAACTCATTTTATTACAATTGTAATAGCGTGTATATATATATATATATATATATATATATATATATATATAATTATTAATTTATGTACGCTTTTAGAAAATGTTTAAAATAGCTGCTTACAATACCATGATATATCGCCTCCTTAAAACACCACTAGACAAAGATGAACACTACCAGCAGTTAAATACCATAAAATATATAGCACAAACAAACGGATACAACCCAACAATGATAGACAAATTATACAACCGCCTAAAAAATAAACATAATAGCCCAAATACAAACACACAAGATGACAATCCCATAAAATACTTATCAATACCCTACAGATCATCCAAAACCCACAATCTAACCAACACATTACGAAAATACAACTACAAAATAGCTTACTCCACACACAACACTCTCAACAAACAATGTAAACCCAACATCAAAATCAACGACATTTACAACACCACCTTTTTACCAAGGAGTTTACAAACTAACTTGCAGTTCATGCCCCAGTTTTTACATAGGCCAGACAGGGAGGTCATTCTACACACGTTACCAAGAACATATAAAAGCACTAAAAAACAATAACTACCAATCAAACTTCGCCGATCATCTCAACTCCACAAAACACGACTACACAGACATAACATCTAACCTACAAATTCTTCATAAACAACACAGAATTATCCAACGCTACATAACCTTACAATACGAAATGTATAGGCACTTCAAACTACACCCTACACACATACTCAATACACAATTACATTACAACATACACGCACTTTTTGACATCATAACTCCTAATACACACAAAATACACCCACACCACCAAAATATCCCACCCCCACCCTAACCTACGTAAACCTTGAGATCAGTTACGGTCTGAGTTGACAAAGGGACACATCTCCCGAAACGGCCGTCCTCAACAAGCAAAGTAAGTGCTACTATAGGCAAGTTGAAACATTTTTTAAAAGTGTAAGTGATTACTAGTAGCTCATGCGAAGATGGAATCAACAAATGTTATTAATTTATATTCATTGATTAAATATAAATTATTAATAAATAATTCTTGTATTTATATAACCTTAGTTGGTTTTGATTTGGTTACAAGAAAACATATTATATATATATATATATATATATATATATATATATATATATATATATATATATATCCTTGTTTCCTAATCAAAACCACTAAGGTTATTTAAATACAAGAATATAAATAAATAAATATATATACACACACAATATGTATTCCTGTGTTATAACGAAAGTACAAGAAATTACAAATACAAGCATATTTTACTGAATATACAATCCACAGCTTTTCGTAGGCAAACAATACCAACATCATCAGCAATAATTAAAAAAAATCATGTACATGTGGTTGATAAATTTAACAACAGTGTTGCCAAATATATTACTATATTATCAAATTTATTAATTTGCTGTCTAAATTTAATATACATTTAATATGGTATAAAATTGTAATTTTTGTATTACCAGAATGTATTGAATTCTATGTGATGTATATATATATATATATATATATATATATATATATATACAGACTTAGATAAGTATAAAACTTCAGAAAACTAATAAGTAATTACATTTTAAGAGAGATGGATAGACAACACATTAAAACCATTAAACTTTACACTGAAACAACCACAAAATACAAATACTAAATTTAGTAATAAAACTACGTAAAAACATCAGTATCGTAGTTACTTTGCGACATGTAATACGTGCGCAGTGCATTAGGAAGTACAATGTACAAATGCATATTTCAGCATTACCTCACCAGCATAAAACTCATACATTTGTATCCTTGATTGGGGCTGCAGTTCACAAAAAATAACTAACTACAGGAGAATATTGTATCTGGGTGTTGAAGTCGTCAACAGATAGCAATTTGAAATGCAATTCATCGATCGATCATTTGTCGTAATGGTAATTATTGTTCTTAGTATATAAACAGAGCAGTTAAAAATTGATGTTTATTAAACCCTTTTCTGTAGATTTGTTTTAGTTTGTGAGATTATTATGTTTGATTATGGTTATAATGAGAAACGTGTATAAGCTCTATGAGTTTAAATTGAAGTCAATACGCAACTTCATCAAGCACGCAACTTAGACCCGTCTGTTAGCGCAACACTTTGGAAGGTTTTGGTGATATTCTTCAAAATAGTCTAATATGTAAAATAATTACACTCTGAAAGCAATAACAGTGATGATGATTCTGCGGCTGATGACGTAACGATTAACGATAAACTGTCGTATGTGCCTATACGTGATACGCTGGTGATGCTAAAAGTGACGAAGAAGAAATAAGTTTTACGAATTAACTAGTTTTAAAGCGTTATCGCCTACTTCGAGCGTTTCTCTTAGTAAAACAGGGCAATACATGCAAACAACTCATATCACTGCCACAATACTTGAACAAAAATTCAAACATAAGGGCATAAGCTGGGCTTTAGTAGCGGCAAATGTAGCATATACCAATAAAATCGTCTAAATATATACAAATTTAATTTGACTAAGTCACGATAACTCGTTGTATATATATATATATATATATATACACACACACACATACACACACACACATATATATATATATTTGTATATATATAAATATAAAATACGTTTTCTTGTTTAATAATTTAAAACAACATAGGGTATTCAAATACAAGAATATTATTTATTTATATTCAAAGCTTTTCGTTGGTAAACAGAGTATCAACATCATCAGGAATGAAAAATATAATAATGCAAGATATAGGCCTAAAACATCTTTTCAGATGTTTTAGGCCTATAGCTTGTATTATTATGATTTCCATTATGATGTTGGTACTGTTTTCCAACGAAGAGCTATGAAAGAGCTATGAATATAAATAAATAATATTTTTGTATTTGAATAACCTATGTTTTTTTAATATATATATATATATATATATATATATATATATATATATATATATATATATATAACGTATCTATTATACAACTGTATCCGTTATTGCTTCATAACGTTAACGTCTTCTGCCATCCTCTTTACCTGTTCAAACCATACCATTAGCCTTCTTTCCTCCATCTCCTCCCTTATACGTCTATCCATTTCTATTTCATTATTTTTTTAAAATTCTGACCCTTTCAAGTCTCGATTTAGCGCAGCTTCGTCATAAATAGTTCATTTCCACCGTCACTAATTTGTTATTATTAGCTTCGGTAACATTCCTTACCTCTGAAGCGTAGAGTGTAACGCTCTGAACCATTCTTTATAAATGTGTTTCTTTGTTTTTTCGTTAATGTCTTTTGCTAAAGAAAAGAGTTTAAGGTTCATGTCACTGGCCTGCCTTTGTTTAATCTATTCATGATTTTATCCTCACTATCGTTTTTCCTATTAAAAATAATTCGTACGAGATCTAACTAAATTTTATAAATTTTGATTGTGCATGATTATTTTTGTTTTTTTGATTTAATCTATAGTCTATTTACAAAAAACAATAGTAACACAGTAACGTAACTATCACAAATAAAGAAATATTCACCTAAGCTACAAATATTTGTACAACCATTATGTACATTTTGCTAATACAGTTGAATTAAAAAAGGGTACAAATATTTTATAAAGCTTGTGTAAACATTTGTAGCTAGGGTTTATAATTTTTCAAAATTCATAGGTTATTTACAAAATTACCTTATTAGAGAATAAAATAATTATAAAAACAAAGTGGGAATGAAAATAGTTTTTTTCAAGATAGGTAATGTCTAATGTTTTTAACCCTTATACCGAAATGGCTTTACGTGTTCATTGGTATATATTTTCATTATAGTTTCTGAGAAGAAAGGAAGGAAAAACGAAAGCTTCTCCTGCATTTATTCCAAAGAGATGTTTCCTGAATTTCCCGATACAGTGACCAAAAGTACTCCTATTTTCTCCTGAACACCGGTCTCCATAATATAGTCTTCTCACCCCCTATATTTAAGTCTTTATGTCTTGGAAATCTTGTTCCTCATTGAAAGCCCCTAAATTATAGGCTCAATAGACCTCCAGGCTCATCTAACACAGAATTCATGAAGGATCTAAATGTTTACTCTTCAATGAGTCTTTAAAGTTCAAATAAGAAATACAACTAGTATATGAGGCGAAATCACTTTGAGAGTTTTATATGTCATCAGAAGCAACGTAATTTGGTGAACATAATTCTTAACAATCAATTTGCAAGTATATTTTCAAACAACTAGGCAGTTTATTAAAATATTTGATAATTCAAAGAATGGGTATTTTAAAATCTAAGTATAAATTTTGTCCGATTTCTATGCGTTCTCGTACATCTATGTTTTCCTTTAACAAATAAAACTACCTTTTGACACTAATGTAGTCTCCTCTTACAGTATCTCCCTGATACAGTTTTATCCTCTGCACTACAATGTTTTTGTAGCGTGTCTATATTATTTTTCTTTCTCATTGTTATCATTTTATTTCTTATCCGCTCCACGGATGCGTCGGTCGCATTAACAATGAGATATATATCTGTAGTTTTATATATCAGTCTTTGTGTCATTTCATTTGTGAAATTATTTTCTATTGTTTTGTTTATCTATGTCTAATCGTTCTCTATATATAATGCAAATTTTTATATCTAATATATTCGTATCGTATCTGTGTAAAGCCAGGTTCTGTGTACTGTACATGTTTTTGTCTCACATTATACTAATATTATAACGTATAATGTTATATATATATATATATATATATATATATAACGTTATAATGTTATATTAAATGAAGAAGCTGTAACGAAATTAACGGTTTTAAAATCCAGTTTTATAATGCATTTCTTCTAAACCTGACTGTTGTCTTATCAATACAGGCAATTAATAAACATTATAAAAACTAGCAGTAACTAAAATAATCCAAAATATAGTATACATTGGAAATTTTATAGTAGTTCGTAGTAGGTTTACGTTAAATTTGAAGATTTAGAACATGTTATTTCAAATATATCATGAAACGTATGTAAGAGAGAGTAACGAAAAATAATCTTAAAACTCCGATGGTATTAATAATCTATTTAATAGATGACGAGCATAATTATTCAGAAACAAATAAAAACACAATAATAAATAATTATTCTTATATTCTGTCAATTGATTTGGCCAACTGGATAGTGGTATTGTTAGTTTAAGGAATATTAAGAGATAGAGAGAGAGGCGATAAAAAAAGTAAGAGAGAAAGTAAGAGAAGGAGACAGAAAGAGGAAGATATAGTGATAAGAGACGAAGAGACAATCGCAAAACACAACATAAGGAGAGAGACAGACAAAAACACAAAAAGAGAAAGACATAATGACAAAAGACGTGGACGAAGAAAGGAAGAAAAAGGAATAGCTGTAGAGGAAACAGGAAAGATAAGGACAAAATACGACAGAGAGAATACTGCTTAACCACTTTACAAAATAATAATGTGAAATTTATTCCCTGATTTCCAAAGATAAAAATAGCCAATAGCAAAGTTCTAAATGAAATATTCTATAAAGTATACCCTGTGAGGTTCAAGTTTTGTGCAACAAAGAACAAACTCAGATCTTTTATCTTCACAAAAGAAAAAGGAAATAACCTTTCCTTTACAATATCTCTAAATTTATAGTAGTTTATGCAAAATTTACTATCTAATGCATATGATATATACAGCTCAATACGAAAAGTTACAGCGAAATATTATTTTTAAAGAAAAGTAATATGAGAAATAAACACACTTCAACGTTTCTTATGTTTCATTTACAGGAATAAAACGAGTGAATAAAGAATAATCGACAATCTTTAAAACTACTGGCGGTTTTTAGCAATTATATTTTTTTAAAGTTCGTATCGTTCGACCTTAAAGTTGTATTTGATAAATGTTTTTGTACGAATAAAGGTAAATATTATCGTAGTGATTTTACATTGACAGACCTAAATTTGATTCCTTATAGTAAATAAATGTTTATCGAAATGAAGTTTTACAAAATTATATTTCTTTCAATGAAGAAATTTCTCTGTACACAGAAATTTATTTTGCGCCAGTCATGAAATAAAGCATATACGTATTAGAAGTAAAATATAATTGCTTTGTCGTAAAAATCAAATCACCTTTGTTACCAATGGTAAGACCTTAGTGAGATCGAACACCTTAGATACCAATTCTGTTGGTAAAATTTAAAGTATAGTTCCCTAAAATAACTTCGTACACAACAGGTACTACACATTTTTTTTTTAGTCCCATACTTTCATATAAAATGAAATGCTTCGAATTAAAATTAATTATTTACTCTTATTCATTTCTGTTAGGAATATTTATATATGTTTGAGTAGATTTTTCTGCCCTTTCTCACTTTTCAAATCTGTTGACGCGTTTCAGATTAACTCTATTTTCAAAATTTCAATTGATCCTAACTTTTCAATAATCTCAACATATGATTGAAGTTTTGAAAGTGCAGTTAATCCGAAACGCGTCAACTGCTCAGAATATTGAAAACGTAGGATAGACGCTCTTAAAATTTGGGCGAACAGTACGATTGAAATTTGAAAATGGAGTTAATCCTAAACGCGTCAACAGATGAGAATATTGAAATGTAAGGAATGGCAGAAATATGTACTCAAACATATTCTTCGAATTAGTTCAAGGTTATTTTGGCTTATGTAAGATCGGTGGTGTTTCACGTTATAGTGTATAACTTCGAGATATAATGCGCACAACGAGCATTATTAAAGAATTCGTAAAAACTTTCAGTATGCATATGATTGTTGTAAATTGTATATGTTGTAAAAACGTGTAAGGATGAAGGAGAGACAAGTTATGATCGTAGATTATCTATAACGCGAAATAATACAATCGTACCGACTCCAAAAATTGACTTGATTACAAAAAAAATACGTGTTTAAAACCTATAGGTCTTTCTGTCATTTCCATAGGCAAATCCTGACTAAATGGATGAGGCCAAGCATTGGTTGATAGTGGGCGTGCGGAAGCGTAGCCTTGACACATTACTCTTCTAGATATCGTATGGTCCAAAATATGAGATTGTGTTCAATTTTTATACGAAAAGGGTGTATAATAAAATCATTATTATAATGAATTGCTTATGGTTTTTCCTAAGTTTATGCACTAATTTAGCGTCATAGTATCAAAAAAGGTTATAATAACTTTATTTTTTGAATTATTTTTGTGATAAAGCAATTTAAGCATATAATATTTATAGTCTTTTTTAGGTAATGAATTTGAAAATTGATTTCAATTATTCCCTAAGCAGAGAATCGACATCTAAACATTTAGCTTTCAAGTGATGCTTTGAACTTTGCCTAAAAGTAACCTTTTTTCTATTAAACTGGTCTTATTAGAACTGGTCTTACATTGCATTAACTTAACCTAAATACTGATATTACGTAAGTGTTCATTGACTCATTAGTTCTTGTCTGAACATTGTCAATACATAACATTTAAACGCTTTTAAAACAATATATTAGTACAGGTATAATAAATTTCACATAGTTATACTTAAGAAGGAATCTGAATACATTCCCGAATTATATTAAATATTACTGTCACCAGGAGGATTATTATTTAATATATTATTTTGTTTATCGTACAAGTGGTTACGCCTGTTCGACTTATATCCACTTAGTAAATCCATTGCGATAGGAAAAACAATGTCTGGTTCTATACCAGAGCAATTGATTAACCAATAGCAAACAGATTATTATTATAATGTTTGGAGATATTATTAAGCTGAAAGATTATCATATTTCATTACCAAACCGTTTTGAATATAATTTTTTATTTTTACCGCGAATTTTTTAGAAGACATATTTCGTTCTAATAATTTTTATTTTCAATTTACGAAATAGCTCTCCATGTAAATCAGAAAGGTGAATCATGATCATCAACTGACGGAAGCTATGGTCGCGTCGGGAGAAGCAGTCTTAGAGAACTCGAATTTCCCTCATATCTTGGAAATGAAAAATGGCCTCTAGGTTCTAATATCTGCTGTGAAGGATATAAGCATTTCCCTTATTTCCGTTATTGGCTATTCGCAACGCTTCAACTGGTAAAGGGATCTACAAGGCGCGGTTTTATTACAATCTCTGCTCACGACAAACGCAAATAGCATATGATAGTTGTCGAAGATTTACCATAGTGTATTGGAAATAAAATTTATTATTTTTATGAACGAAAATATTTATCTGTCGAGGCGTTTAGGACAAGCAAAGTAAAGGTCATCATATAAAGTATATATATATATATATATATATATATATATATATATATATATATATATATATATATAGACAACTGAGGCTATTCAAATACAAGAATTATTTACCAATTTCTTTTCAAAGCTTTTCGTTGGTAAACAGTACCAACATCATCAGGAACATCACTATTCATTCCCGATAATATTGGCACTTTTAATAACGAAAAGCTTTATGTATATATATATATATATATATATATATATATATATATATATATATATATATATATATATATATATTAAAACGAGAAAATACAAATGCAAGAATAATTTATTCTATTATACAATTCAAACTTTTCGTTAGTTATCAGTACAAACATCATCAGGAATTATATGATCATTGTTTGAATAATCTGAAGTTAGTACTGTTTACCAAAAAAAAAGCGTTGAAACGTATAAAACAATTAATTTTTCTGGGATTTGTATTTACTCGTATTGTTCAATATTACACAAGAAAACACACACACACACACAAACACACACACACCAACACACACACACCCACACATACACCACACACACACACACACACACACACACACACACACACACACACACACACACACACACACACACACACACACACACACACACACACACACACACACACACACACACACACACACACACACACACACACACACACACACACACACACACACACACACACACACACACACACACACACACACACACACACACAGACACACACACACACACAGACACACACACACACACACACACACACACACACACACACACACACACACACACACACACACACACACACACACAGATATACACTATACACACACACACACACAAACAAACATACACACACACAAACAAATATACACACACACAGATACACACACACACACACACACACACACGCGATTTGAATTTATTGGTTTATTATTTTACACTACACTTTTTAAGGGAAAATCATGAAAAACTTCAATGAGCTTTTGGCGCTATATTGGATTATACATTTTTAATCTCTTATAATAGTTACTCCTTTTAAAATCATTAAGATGGTTTTGGAGAATAAAGGAAGCCGTCCTGATTAAGAATACGGTATTTTTGTAAGCAATGTGGCCGACATTGTTACCATGCGTTTGACGGTAGGTATGAGTCGCAAGTTATAGCAAGAGACTTGGCCAGCGGATACGAATTGGCCTGCTTGATATTTTGTGTTTACCTAGCCTCGCTACTACACTATCCCTGTGTCTGACTTCGAGACACAACCAATGTCTCTAGATGTGAGAAATTGCTAGACTAGTTTCGGCCCTTCCACTTTTAGTAATCAGTAAACCCCCTCCTGCCGATCTGAAGTCTCTTTCTACAGAGTTACATCGTTAGATATAAACGTGAGTTTTTACAGACTGAATCCGCTTGGAGGCTAAAAGAAGAGTACATAGAATAGGTAGTCCTTAGTACTTACTACTGATGATCATTCCAAGGACCATGGAAGTAATCAAGTGCTCTACCCACTAGATGCTCATGCATTTATTTTTAATTCAAGTGTGTTTTATTATTTAAAAAAATTAAAAATAAATCGGCAATTTTGTAAACTTCATAATTTGTGCAAAATAACTGTTTTATATGTATATTTTATTATAGGCTGAGTAATTTCATTTATCTATCGATAATAGATTCCAAAAAAGACAAACTCTTGAATTCATGTTTGTAAAGCAGCTGAGGTACATTTACCTTCGAGAAACATCTCAGAGAGTGAAACTTATCGTACACAGCAGTACACGATAAATATTTGATACTTAGTGTTATGGACACTGAACATTCTCAATGTCTGATTTAAGCGATGTTAGTTTACGATTGAAACATATTGGTTTAAATTTTTAACATAACCTTACAGATAAAGTAACATTTTAAAACTTACTTCACACAATCAAAAGGTTACAAATGACTTTCTATGTTTTATAACTAACGTTTTTGTAGCTGAAGATCTGTGATGGATATATTACGCGGTACAGTATTTAATTATTGTATTTGTCAATTGTCTGTCACAAATTAAAATACCGAGAAGTATTCTTCCATTCTATCAATTGATATGGGGCTTAAAAAGTTATGTGTTTTGATTCTAATTTCTTGATTGTGATGATAGATTCTTTAAAACTGTGAGCATTTTAAGAATAATGTACAATTAACTGTAATAAATAATTACTCAGTTAAAAAAAATATATTATTATTTAAACAAGAACTTAAAGTTGTTAGTTTGTTTTAACAAATAATAGTTTTAGGCTTTTCTATTTGTAACTAGCGTATGTGATTGACCTCTTGATTACAACACGTGCTATATGCTCAAGACAGGCTCGGCGTGTGATCAAAGGTTATGTATAAGTTATTAGGTTCTGTCACCAAAACTCTAATCCGTATTGTCAGAGCAGGTGCTATGAGTTGAATTTAACGATCCGTTGTATGAGTAACGACTACTCGCTTGTTGAGTTGGATTAGTTATGCCGTAAATGTTAAAGATGATAATCAACTATTAGTTTTCTTAAAGATGCTATTTAATATCCATGACATATAAGGAATAATCTGATATATCTGTCTCTAATTCTCTTTATTTATATGGTTCACATGCTCCTCCTTCATTTCTCTCTTTCTCTCTCTCTCGCTCTTCCTCTCTCTCTCTCTCTTTCTCTCACACATACACACACACACACACACACCTATATATATATATATATATATATATATATATATCACTTTCACTATATGCACTTAAACAAGAATCTTACTTGGTATTTATGCGAGTTAACTTTCAAAGACTGATAGTATCTCCATTGTCGTGCATCAACTGACCGGCGTGTTGTAGTAGACTGCCAGGTGTGTGGAATTCCCGTTGTCACATGGTGTACCGTTACTGTTCTATTTTCGGACTCACTGCACTGTGCTAGTCTTTTCAGTTTGTCTTAGGGTTAAATTAGTCTATTAGGTTGATTCATTAGGTCGTTTTTTGATTTATTTATATTTACTTTATAAACTTTATTTATATTTGTTAGTTTATGGTGTTATTTTTATGTTTATAAATTTGTAGTTGTTACTGGATGGTTATTTTGAGGCATTTTTGTATATTTGGTTCATTAGGTGTATGTTTTTTAATGTTGGAAATGTGTGTTTGGTTTATGAAGGCGAATGTAGCTAAGTTTTAGTTTTAAATGTGAGGTTCGATGTATGCATTGAGGTGTTCTTGATTTCCGTTTTTAATTTCTTTTTTGGTTGGCATATTTGTGTATATTTTATTACAGTCTGGGCATTCGATTATATATTCCGTTATTAAGTGTGGGACATATTTTTTTCGGTTGGATTACTTTGTTGATTATGTTTCCTGTGTTTTTGTAAGTTATGTTTATATAATTGTGTTTCAGTATTTCAGTTATTCCTTTAATGTTATATATTGTGTATGTGAGTGTATTCAGGATACAACATAAATTAAATTTAAAAAACACAAATAAAATTTAAAAAACGATGTTATTCAACCTAATAGACAAAATTAACAGCAAGACAAACTATAAAGATCTCACAGAACAGTGAAACCGAAAATAGAACAATAACGGTACACCACATCTTGTGACAACGGGAATTCCACACAGCTCGTAGACTACTACGACACTCCGGTCAGTTGACGCTCGACAATGGTGATACCAACAATCTTTGAACGTTAACTCGCATAAATAGCAAGTAAGATTCTTGATTAAGTACATATAGTGAAAGTGATATAAGTGAATGCAAGAAAACAGTGTTGCAAAGTTATATATATATGTTGTTTTAAAAAGCGTGTTAAATTATCACTTCCTAAAATCATTAACAAAATCCAATTTATATTAACGGTATTATGTCCTAGTGAAAACCCCTCGCAATATATAAGTAATTATTCACACAAATATAAATATATAAATAAAAATTTATATTTTCAGTGTTTCACTAAGTTCAATATAATTTTTTATACCTTTGCGTTTCTAGATGTATGTAATAAACCTCTTTGTAATGATTGTAATTCCTGTTTTTTGTTTTTTTTGTGTTTGTATAAAGTGCTCAAAGGTTTATGTAACTACTCAACCAGATTACTATTTACTACCCTTACTAAATTTTTAATACATGACAAACTAAAACGGCCTTATTTATACATATTTTACGCAAAATAACAACATTTCACTCCACATAATAATTTACTATGTCAGTAAGACACATTTTATAATTAGAATAGCACTTATATTATCCAAATTTCATTTTAAATATTATTAAATTTATAAACTATGACTTATAACCATAAGTAGAATCCCAACCTGTCTATCTTCAATTTTGTGCTGGGTTTCATCAAGTAAACAAATCCTATTGCTAAAAACATTGTTCTAGTGTAAATTACATTCTTTTGATTGAGAAATAGTGTTAATAAAACTGAGTTATTGAAACAACAATTATTAATTTTTAATAATTAGAAATGTATGCATTTGTAATTATTTTCATTCTTTATAAAATGAGTTTGAGGATTTAAAATAAAACGTTTTCTTAAATGTATGATCCTTTTTAAATTGTATAGTTTATATTTAGTAATAAACCTATATGACCTCTCAACCGCTTACATTAGTAATGATAATGGAGATATTATTTTATACCATCTTCCAGCATCTAGATGAACGGATACGCAATAATACATATATTGTTTTTGTTACCAGCTCCCTTTTCTCAGCTCCTATAGAAAACTGGAAATTGAGTTTCAATGTTTATAGAAACTCGATCTACATAACTTTATAATTTGTTACATTTCCAAGGGAAGTGGGTGAAAGGTAGAAGGCCAATAAAATAATTGAATTCAGAAGGGATTTCAAGTGTTCAACAAAGTCCACATTATAAAGCACAGAGATAAATTCTAAACTACATTAAGCTCACTGAAACTTTGCGCTTTAGAAATATTGTAGTTCATGATTTGAAAAACACAGTTATTTTGTTGGAAAACTGTGAAAAAAGAAATGAATAAAAGCAGAAATATCATAATGATTATGACTTGATTTAAAACTAAAATTTAAAGGCATTCGTGTCATTAGAATCTTAACACTATTTGAAATGTAACTTTTTTTGTATAGTAAAATTGATAAGGAAAACGTTCTGTTTGAAAAGCAAAAGTATATTTCTAAAAGCCTTTATGCACAAATTGAACACTTGATATCAGAAAGAAATATCAATATTTTTCTTAGGAATAATCAAGAAATAATCGTTACATTTGTTTTAATAGTATAAATAGGTTTGTAAAGTCAATAAAAAAATCCTGCAATGTGCTGCTAAGAAAAAGAATTTTTCACTTAAGTGTTATTCTCACCCTCTTTTAGAACGACTCCCATTCGCCATGCTTCCGTCAAAGCAAGAGTTATTAGTTTTAAAGAAATACAATTTAAAATTGGAACCTAAATTAATATTTATATTCAGGGGTAATTCTGTCAACTCAATGCTGCCAGCTGCAAGACAGATGGCACATAGGGAATTTATAATTGGAACTTAAAACTTTTCTAAAAAAACATGCTTCTTTAAAAGGCACTAATTAAATTTTTTATTTACAAAACTTATCTTTAAACAAGTGTAAAAGAGTTAGTAATTAATATCTGACAAAATCGAATAGAATTGAAAGTTTTAAAAATATTAAATTTCATGGACTACCATTACATTTAAAAACACAAAATATTTATTAAAACTGTTTAAAACCTACTTATTCCAGTTTTTAAAACAATAATTCATTTATCATTTATGTAGTAACAAAATTAATATTAAATAAGGGATATTTGGTATTCAAACACATAATTTATTATCAACGAAAATATTATAAATAACTAACAAATGAAGTAGATAATTTGTATAATTACAATTTGTGTATATATTGAAACATGTAAATGCATTGTAATAATAATGATTTTTGTGTTAACACTTTTTAGATTACGTTTTTAATAATAGTAACCACTATTTAATTTAACTGATTCAAAATTATATCATAATATAACCTTTGTAACATTGGACATTTCATAGCGTAAATACTAAGAAGAAGATAGTATAGCAATCACAAATCCTGGCTTATTAGGAGATATTTTCCCTTTATTAACTTTCCTTAGGTAACGTTGAGTTGTTTATTTTTTTAATGTTCACTCATCTTTAATTTTTGCAAAAGTAAATGATAACTATTGGCACAAAAATTACTATCTTTTTAAAACTCTCTAAAAACAAATACCAATAAATTGCTGTTTTGTGTAACTTAAACCTTAGACAGTAAATATATACAAAATTATACATTTATGTTTATGAATGTGTGTGTGTGAGAGAATTTAAAATCAAAGATTTTAAATTTATATTTGAATTTCAATAATTTATTATTTTTTTAATTTATATAAAACTAATTAGAAGAATTATGAAATAAATAGTTTGAAATAAATTAGACAGAATGTATGTAAGATAGAAGGATTATTCAAACTGTATATTAGATTTTTTGAATGGCAGCAAGAGAAGGGTTAAACGAGTGGACTTCAAAATCAATATAGAATGATCGATGACTTGTAGTTTTCATCAGGAGAAGATTCGTAAATAAAATTTATAATCTTCAAAATTAATATATTTTGATATAATAAAAGTTAAAACAATTAATTTAAATCACGTATATAAAAGCTTCCTAGATTTCATCTGGTGGTATGAGAGTAGAGAACTGACGTCGCCGATCAGCTTAGATGGTGTGACACGATACGAATTATTAGGAAATGTTTGGCCGGTCAAAGACTTGATATAGGGGTGGATGTATACGAGTAGGAATAGCCTATTGGAAGAAACTGCATCACTTTGGGTTTCCAATGGAAAACACGCTTTCATGGCCACCCTCCTTAAGTTGTCTTTGGGAAACAGTTGAAAGTTCAGGTTAGGCATTGGTGCCGCCGCCGAGATGTAGTAATAGCGTTTTCGCATAACCTTTCAGTGGGAGCTACTTCCTAGAAGTGTTATTGTTAACATTACACAGCACAAATCGTTCGACTTCAAAAACGTGGACTAACAGAAAATTCAAACCTTAATTTAAGGTGAAAATAGTTACATGAAAGCCTTTGGTTATAGATTTAAATAATCTGAACTATTAAATATTTTTGAAATTGAAGTTTTGAATGGAAGTGGTAATTTAAAACCAGAAAAATTAAATTTCATTATTTTAGACTTTATATTACCGTTTAAAAGATTAGACATTAAATTTATTAAATCAAATTGTTTTTTACGTACATTACAATCAAGATACAAATGGGTGAACAAGAAGTTCAGGCTAACCACGAAGAAGAGCATAATGGCTTTGCTAGTTTCCTAGAAGTGTGAATCATAAAATTCCTGACGCAAAAGAATTGTATCATTATCTGAAATGAAATAAAATAGCTGTCAAGCCTAAAAAGGTCCACTGATGTGGACAGAAACAAATAGTTTGTCGCATGACAAGATTCAAATGACTTTAATCGGGGTTTGAAAAGGTTAAATTCGTATAACAATTGGGGATTATATGAGATTTTAGGGATGATATAAAGTTAAGGAAGTTGTTTCATTTTCAAAAAGGTATTTGACATAGTAAGATATTTGTTATTACTAATGTTATTACTATATTAAAACTACAAGTTATTTGCAGTTTTGACAGGGTCAGACGGCTTGCGTTAAATTTGTTAGGCTGATTTACAGGTGAGTGTGGAACCAAAAAACACCCAAAAGTTTTCTGGTGTCTTGTAAGTTGGACAGTCGCAATGTGTGTGCGTATGTGTGTGTGTGTGTGTGTGTGTGTGTGTGTATGTTTGTGTGTGTGTGTGTCCGCGCGCGCGCGCGTGCGTGGCGTGTGTGTGTGTTGTGTACGCCCGTAGTTTATATATATACCGTGGTAATTTGGATACCGTGGTATATATATATAGGATATATATATATAGGATATATATATATAGGATATATATATATAGGGGTATATATATATATACACACATTAAACATTTATAAAAGATGTTGATAAAAGAATCATCAATACTGATAATATATTCTTGGAACTACTTTTTCCTTTTATATGAATTCATTTTGTAGAATACAAAAGCACTGTCGTATCTCGTAAGTTAATTTGAATTATCGCGAAGAAAGCATAGTTGAGTTAAGTCAATCTTAGCAAGAAAGTTTGAGCGTTACAAACTTTTATTTCTTGCTCAACGTCACACAGTTATTATTCTCAATTTACATATCTGAATAAAGATTTGAAAGTAAGTTCCGACGCTTCGAAATGTTAGGGAGATAAATTAAAAAAGTGTGGAAAATAAAAGATAAGATGCGACTAAGTCGAGTGTTTCTGTATTTTACAGCTGTGAGCTATTCCGACAAGCTAGCCTCGGTCGATATTTCAATTTGTGTTGTTTAGTTCTTTGCGTCAGACGTTTTATCTCAGAGTTTCAGTGCATTATTAGAGGAGGAGTCCATTAGGCGAATTACAGAGAGATCAGACACTGAATTACAAGGTAAGCAAAATACAACAATTTGTTTCTGTTTCGTTGAGGGCTTTTTAAACAAAAATTGAAACAATTCTATTTTTATTTTCAACGTTTTTAGTCATTTTGTATTTATGTTATATTTAACTACGTGCTTATATAGATCAACATTTATTATATGTGTTTCAAACGTATATACTTAAATGTTTACCAAAACATACGTATACACATCCAACGAGTTTTTTTTAATGTTCTTTGTACTCAATATTTTGAAACTCCTTTGAACTGAATACTATCACCCAAATTTATAATATGATAACAGTTTTCCCATTGTCGGGGGTTATAGATATTATATTCTAAGTTATCAATTTATCTAAGTTAGAGGAGATCGTAACAAATTATTTTTTTTTACACCGAATAACTAATAGAGTTATTATTGCCTCCGTAAGGACAAAATATGTTCAGTAACGTTTATGCAAACCTTTTGTATACTATGTTTTTGAAAAAAAAATATGTGCCTATAATGTTTTTTACGTTTCGTCTTACTATTTTGTGTAGTAAATAATGTTTTGTTTTTGAATATATTTTTGGTTTTAATATTCAAAGTAGTTTTTGTTTATACAGTAAACTCCCGATTATCCGTGGAATAGGGTGGCCCGGTAACGCCGGATAACGAATTCCCCGGATAATCCGCTATGAACAAAGTATACGCAAAACGATCGATAATCGATTATTATACCATAAGTTACACAAATAATGACCCCGGTTAATGCAATTCACAAATAATCTTCAGAGGACAAAATAAATACGGAAAATAATTTAAAATGTCGATGTATTTAACGAATTATAACATGTACATTTATATGACTAACTATTTACAATACGTACATAAGTATATGACAAAATTAAATATGTATGTACATATGTAATTTTCTTTACACATAATACTTTCACTTTAAAAAAAAAAATCTGTCACTTTCGTCTGTTTTTTGTGAGCATTGATTTAGTTTTAATGTGCGATCTAATTTTCTTGAGAACCATTTTGTCGCACAGTGTCTACTTGTGCCACGTGTGTCACCAAGCCAATAACATCGATAATGTATAGACAGACATGGATAATGCATATGTCACGTCCTAGACTATTTATAGTCGAGATTAGCTGACATTTGTTTACAATCTTATGATACACATTAGGTTTTCGGGTGTCCAAGCATTTTGTCCTTGTCTCTTATATACAGTAGTCTGCTCGCCCCTTTTATTTCGCTGGCCCGCGTCGGGATGCTTCCCTTTCAATGTAAAAATTAGTACGTACATATCTATTCCCTTCATCTTAACTTCTATTAAGCCTTATATGTATTTAAGTCGTAATTCACCGTTTGGAAATTTAAACATAGGAATCTGATTTGAATAAAAATTGGATATTTGTAAAACAATGACATACTCCGGATAATCCGCAAACCGGTTTATCCGCCCACGGATAATCGAGAGTTTACTGTATTATGTTTTTCTCATAAAGATTTGATAATGATGAATTTAAATTTATTAGCATTATAATATTTTTACAGATATTGTAAAATAGTAACTAATATTATACAAATATTTAATAGGCAAAACAATTTAATTTATAAATATTTCTACAAATAAATACATCATATATTACCTAGAAAGTTTAATAAATACGTAATGTGTATTCTATTATTATACAGAGTGTTCCCGAATGCCGGGATTTTGAACGGAAGATACTGAAATACTGTTCAAGATGACTAAACTATTTCAACATGAATCTAAAGTTGAAGTAAGTTCTGTTGACCGTGTTGGCCAGTTTGATATGCTCATTGAGGTTTATAACAATACTATTTTCTTAGAGGACTGCTGGTCTAGAACGGAACTACATTCCGCACAATGGTGTTGTTAATCGGGACGATTGTCCAGAACAGAACTAACTAACACAGAAAGATATGTGTGATTAACAAAAAGTGAACGTGTGTTGTGAGTTAACGTATGCCCAAGTAATTGGTCTTTTTTACACATTAATTTAATAATTTATCTTAATATGCTAGAATAATTTTCTTCTTCAAATCGAAGACATTGAACAATAAAATAAGGTATGAAAAAAACATTATTCTCCTATCTTCATTTGCCTTAAAATCATTTAGTTTTATTAGGCAGTTCTGTCAGTAGCTCTCAATCCCGGCATTCTCTTTGGAACATCGTGTGCAATGCATATAAGGCAAAGCAATAGGGTTTAATGAGTAAAGTCTGTTCAGATATAAACTCTAACACCGCTCTCTCAACGGTAACGTGTGTAACGGAGTTGCATAGTTCAAGTTTATGACAGTTACTTCAGATGTGGATATACAATACACACAGAATACTAAGACAAATCCAGTAGGAATATCAGACGAATGTAGGCTGACTTTTAAACATGCTATTCAAACTTTCTACCCCCGTCGTATCATCATTATTAAAATGTTGTACTATTTATTGCGCTAGTTAAAGATATCAATTGAGATGATGGCACTTCATAGACACAAAATTGGTAATAATGTTGTTCAACCGAAAGCTATAAAAAAAAATTAAGTAGATAAATAAATAACTAATACACACAACACACACACACACACACGCTCAAACACACACACACACACACACGCTCAAACACACACACACACGCTCAAACACACACACACACACACACATATATATATATATTTATTTATTTATTTATGTATATCAAGTATTTATGTATTATAGATATACAATTATTTATTTATTTAAAAAAGTAAGGTTTTTAACTTAGGGAAGATTAAGTTAAGAAAACTTAGGGAGATTTAGTTATTCTTTGCACGTTGCTAATACCCATATAGCTCAATGGTAAAAGTGATCTAGAAAAGGGAACTTCTTGTAAAGCGAACGTATCAAGAGTTCTATTGGTAGAGGTATAAGCTCGATGTAGAAGAAACCTGAATTTCCTCCACAGAAGCCTAAAAAAAGCATATCTATTATTATTTGCTTAGAACAAGATTAAAGGGAGGGCTGTCTAAATTATTGCCCTCCCTAATGATAAGGGAATATTAGAGGTGTAGGAGGTTCTGACTTTCAAATTAACTAGCTTCAGAATGGGGTGTCTTTCGTGGTACATAAAATGACAAGCAAACGGTTAATTTTTCAACATGACGCCCATCGTTGTTATCCTTATGATAACTGTACCTTCTTTCTTTGTTTTTACTTACAGTGACGCAAAGGATGAAAAACTGAAGGAAATTAATTCCAAGCTAGATGAGTGCACCCGTTTCTGATACAGTGTAAATGTTTTAATAATGATGATGCAACCGGGACAGGAAATTTAAATAGCTTTCATAGTCTGTACGATGGGGTAACTTGACTTGTAAACCAGGATGTGTCTTATCTTTCTCAACTGTATCCTTAAATGGGTCACGTACTAGGATCCCCACTAAATAAATAACTTTATTCCCCTGATCATAATTTCCAAACTCCCATCGACTATCCCAAAAAAGTAAAAGGTTTTTTACCCTAGTTATAATTTACACATTTTTATGAAATATTTGAAAAGTATGCAAATATATAAGGAAGAACAACACCAAACACGACATAATTTGTTACATTAAATTTTTATAGTTTGTGATGCTATCACACAAACAAGGTGTGCTCAAATTGTTTGTGTTTTTTAACAAATTATGTGTTGTTACATATACATTTCTTACATTCTTGCTCTTCAAATATTCGATAAAAATGTGTAAAATCATAAGAGTAATCAAATTACATTATATAGTTGGATTAGTTGTATGTAACTCATTAGAGTAAGATCTGTGGAGTATGGCTGCAAGTGATAGGGTACGTCCGGACCAACCCGAGTAAAGAGACAGGCTACATCAGACAGAATATATAGTTAGCACTAATACATTGAAATTATAGGTATAATTTTCATTTAAAATTAAAAGTGTTAAAAACGTGTTTTTTCAAACGTCTATCAAATATAAAGAATCCTTTTTGAAAAGTTGTATTGGTGCTAAAGGAGGATTGAGTTGAAAGCAAATGCTGGAATTGAAGAAATGCATCAACGTAACGACAGTAGGGAGAATTAATTCTCTACAATTTACATATCTGAATAAAGATGGAAAAGTGAGTTGTGATGTTTGCATTGTTCTGAGATACGTTTATACGACTGGAATACACAATGCTAGAAGAATTCATATAAGTGTGCCAAGACTTTATAGCTGTGAGATTTTCTGAATTGCCTTGCTCTGTCGAAATTTCAATTTATGATTTTAGTTTATTAAAGGTTGTTTTACTGGACTCATTTTAATATGGTCGTAATAGAATTAAATCAACAAACTCAAAGTAAATTACAAAAAACCAGGTAACTCTCAAAGTAAAATTTTGTTTTGAACATATATCATTCAAATGTTATTTAAACATAAATAGTGAAAAGGTAAAAGAAATTTCTTTTATTATGTTTAACTGCATCTACTGAGTAAATAATTTCAATTTTATTGAAAATGTATTGAGTGCCCACAAATTTTTAAAAAAAATCAGATTTTAAAATCTAATATGTTACTAATTTTGCATTTATTTTTAAACATAATTTACTAAATTATATATTTTAAACTGAAAATGTTATTTCCGTTTTAATAATCTAAGATTAATAGTCCATAAAGCCGCGAGCAAGATACAAACTAATATTGCCAATTTGACAAGTTAGTGTTATGAAATAAGTTTTAATACCCGCCTTCCAGACGCAAACTTGGAGTTGGAATTTCGCAGTCACTTGTTTATTACGTTTACTTCAGATATTGAAGAGATATTTCCCGAGAATATACAGCGTCGGCTACAGAGATCCAACCTCAGTTTTCTTGACGTTTATCGTCCGTTTGCTGCTCTGCGTTACTTTGCGGCCTCATCTTTTTTTAGACGATAAATAACAAACATTCAGTTATTTGTAGGATAGAGGATACTTGAAGCATTGAAAAATTACTGAATTGCACTTGTCAATAATTGATTTTACTAATTAAGTCAGTGTTAACAATAAGGTAAAAAAAACAATATTTTACAGTCTATATTGTCCATTTTTTGAGAAACTATAAACTTCGTTGACGGTAAACTGCAATTCTTGAAATTTAATCTAGAAATGAAACTAGAAATTTAATAAATTAACTAGAATCAATGTTAAACAAGGTCAATCTAGAATTGACAAAGTCAACCTTAGATTGAAGGTTGAATGATTAGAATAAACACTATTATTGTGAAAATCATATATCAATACATATAAAGGTATTTTCCTCTGATGAAGGCAACTAATTTACACAAACAATTGTCTGACTATAATATACACAATAATGGTCATTAGTGAGTACAATTGAGGAACACTGGGTCAGAAGTCTGTAGATGTCTGAAAGAGTGTTTATATCTATCTCTAAGTGAATTCGTGGAGTAAATCGGTATCACAAACGTATCTCTAAAACAGAATATTCTGAGACCAGTAACAGAACGTTATTCCTTCTCACAGTTTACAGTATTCCCGATTTAAGAAATATAATAAGAGTAACATAAAATAAATTAATTGCACTGTAATAAATATAATATAAAACAACAACAGCGATATTTTTTCACCGTAGAAAAAAATATAAATAACGCAACGAGAAGAGATTTAAACTAGGACTAGGGAAATAGTGTAGTTAAAGCTACGCCGTGCTACACACAGATACTCTGAAACTGTCAAGTGGTGCTTTCAAACAGCAAAGAGAGTTTAGTATATTAAGAATGATCTGTGGCTTTGAGAAACCACTAAGACGAGAAATTTTGAGATAGTATGCCATGTCATGAAGTTTCAAATATTCAATGATCCGGTTGTACAAAGTTCATATCCAATCTAAAGTCTCTACCGTCTGCTCTTTGCTAAAGTCACTCTCTACTGTTACTGAAAGTTCCACACGTTGTGAATGAAGGAAGCAGTAGAAACATTACGACAATCAAAGGAAATGTTCTGCTTGGAAGTATACTTTGAAAAGAATACAGCTGTCAAAATATGTCCTATATGAAACACGTTCATAGGCAGAAAAAAACGGACAATAACTTGAATTGTAGATGGATGAATTTTATATTGGGTTGAACGCTTGAACAGTAAAGTTCCTAGATTCAAACATTTTTTGTGCTTTTCCAGGCGCACCAGCCTGTGAATGTGTAAATACGGTCAAACGCAGGGTAATTGGGCGTTGAAGAATAGTGTTTGGCCTTATTACCTACCATGAATAATTTATGGCAAATGCTAAGGGACTACACACGCACGGTAGCGCGTACAAACACACGCGCGCGCGCGCACAAACACACACACACACACACACACTAACCCCCTCCTCCCCCACACGCACACACTCACACACTACCCCCTCCTCCCCCACCCGCACACACACACACACACACACACACACACACACACACACACACACACACACACACACACACACACACACACACACATACACACACACACGCACACACACGCACACACACACGCACGCATGCAAGCACACACACACATACTCAAACACACACACACAAGCACGCATGCACGCACACACACATACTCACACACACACGCGCGCGCACGCATGTACGCATACACGCACATACACAAACACTCACGCACACACACACACACACACACACACACACACACACACACACACACACATATATATATATATATATATATATATTCCGACCAATGTGAGTACTATATTTGTGTATCTTATTAGTTTATTGTTTTATTAAGGGTGCATTTAAAATTAAAATAAATTATTTACTCTTTATTCTCTGCGCAAACATTGTAATATGAAAGTTGTATGATAGCAGGGAACACAACCCCATCTCTCTCGTCAAAGGAAAGGCAATGATTGATGTCATCAACTCGATCCTCACAAAGCCCTGTATTATTCCATTTCAATAATCCCGGAGTAATGTCTTCGTTGAATCCTTTGAAACCACGGCCTGACTTGTAGAAAGTCCTAAATCCGTGGAACAACTATTCATGCTTTTATGGCATGAACGTATCTGCCGTATTATCTAATCTCTCTGAGACCTTTCTTGGATGTCCTTTTTTTTGCTTTGTTACTTTTGAAGGTTCTAAAGAGAAATTGGATTTCCTTTTGCAATACAAAATGACACGATGTGATTTTGAAGTATTAAATTATTATTATTTCTTAGTGGAAAAAATGTTTACCGTAGTTTAAACATTGTAAAATAAAAATTGAGTCAATTTAATTTAGTTTTGTGTTTTAAGATAAAACCGTTTGCTTAATAGTTTCAGAAAAGGTAACCTTCAACCTGACTGTCCTGAAGTATCGCTCCTAGATTACGATTATTGTTCTGGAACAATGCTATTCTACACCGTTTCATAACATTGTAGACATTTTAACCTGTAGTTTTGATTTGGAAATTGTTTCCAAAAATTTGTTTTTACACAAAAAAAGTTATTACATAAAAACATGAAACAAAACAGAAAGTTTTCCAGTTTATGAAAATTACTAAAAATTTAAAAGAACAACTACAACAACAATAATTATTAGCGGAAAGATTAAATTCATTTAAAAGTTGATTTGGAGAATGTTATTACTGCTTGATTCCTTTAGTTCTATTAAATTTGCTTTCTTATTAATTACACTATATTTTTAATTATTATTTTATTTTTATTTTTTTAAAATATATATTTTTTTAGGTTTGTTTTGCTTTTAATTGATATGCATCTATAAAAACGTTTTTTATAATTATTATAGTTGATTGTTTTTTCATTCTATGAAAATATATTTAGTATCTATTTGGGATGTATTATTTTACTTAGTACTTTGTTTTAAATATATATATATATATATATATATATATATATATATATATATATATATATATATATATATATATATATATATATAAGACAATGTACCAAGTCAAATATTTTATTAATACATAAACAAATAAATAAATATAAATATATATAACTAAATATGTGTTCTTGTGTAACAATGATAAAAACAATAGAAATATAAATAACAATATAATTTATTAAATTATACAATTCAAAGCTTTTAGTTGGCAAACAGTACCAACATCCTCAGGAATAAGAAAGAAAATCAAGCATACAATATGTTGGTACTGTTTGCCAAGGAAAAGCTTTGAATTGTAAAATTCAATAAATTATTCTCGTATTTGTATTTCTATTGTTTTTTCATAAATATATATATATATATATATATATATATATATATATATATATATATATATATTATAATTTAGGATTCATTCTCTTTTTATTTGTTTTATTAAGTTACAGCAATAATACGCTTTTTATATTTTCAGTTTTTTAAAAATGGTATGTGGACAAAACAAGAGAAAAGAGGGGGACATTAAAAAATATATAGAGCCTCCAAATCTAATGGTATGTTTTTTAAACCTACGAAAACACAATTGTTTATAAGTCTTGATAAGTCGTTATCCTAAAGGGCTGTACTTTTTGAGTTCAGGGTAACATTGAATTTTGCAGAATAATTATTAATTTGTGCGACAAAGTTCATTTTTATTTTATAACACATTAAACTAGCGTCATGAAAAGCAAATTAGATACAAATTACATTTAGTTGATTTACATTGTTCATATATTTTATTATTTTTCATTGTTGCGCTACTTCAGTGCCCTGTAAGATATTTCCAGACTTTCTGAAGCACTGTAAATAGTAGCTCTAATTTAATGCGCAATAGAAGCTTTTGAACATAAAAATGTATTCATAAATTTATTTCTATTCACGTGGAATCGTTCTGCAAAAGTAAACGCAAAGTCAATTTTTGTTTTTTAATTTCTCATCAACATTCAATGTCAAATTATATAAATAAAAAGAGAATATAATTTCGATAAGGCAAGAGTACAGAGCAATTGACCAATAGTCTAAAGAATTGAGAAGCTAATCTCGCGTTAAATACATTTAAGGCGATCTTCAGACTTTGATTCTACCCAGTGAAAGTGCCTAGAGTCAAACGTAAGCGTTAATAGACGGTTTAGCTGCAGTGTTGACCCTATTATATTCTTTGAATACAACTCCGGTAAGCCCATTTTACTATAACAAGTGCTGTTAATAGGACAAGTGGTGTTAGGAGAAAATTATTTTCATTGCAATATGAAAATGAAATTAGTGATGTTCTGTTTTTTTTTTAACTTACTTTTTATTTCCCTTTCATAAACTTTCTGAATTTGTATGCAATTTCAATGTCACTGGCGAAATGGTGAAATGTGTTTGAAATCTTTAAATACCAAAATATTATACTCTTGCATTGGCCTTTGTGACCCAATATATTGTACAATATATTGCAAGTTTTCAACTAAATTTAACTTTTAAAAGGAAATTAATGAAACACCGATTGTAAAGATTGTAAAACGTATGTCAATGATATTCTATTGATTTGTATTGAATAAACTATAGGGAAGTCAATGATATTGTAATGGTTTGTATTCAATAATGCATAGGGAAGACGATAATCTATTTATTTGTATTCAGTTATAAACACGGAAATCAATGATATTCTATTTATTTGTATTCAATAATATACAGGGAAGTCAATGATATTCTATTTATTTGTATTCAATAATTCATTAGGAAGAAAATGATATTCTATTTATTTGTATTCAATATTATACAGGGAAGTCAATGATATTGTATTTATTTGTATTCAATAATTCATAGAGAAGTCAATGATATTCTAATTATTTGTATTCAATCTTTCATAAGGAAAACAATGATATTCTATTTATTTGTATTCAATAATTCATTAGGAAGAAAATGATATTCTATTTATTTGTATTCAATAATATACAGGGAAGTCAATGATATTCTAATTATTTGTATTCAATAATTCATTAGGAAGAAAATGATATTCTATTTATTTGTATTCAATAATATACAGGGAAGTCAATGATATTGTATTTATTTGTATTCAATAATTTATAGAGAAGTCAATGATATTCTAATTATTTGTATTCAATCTTTCATAAGGAAAACAATGATATTCTATTTATTTGTATTCAATAATTCATTAGGAAGAAAATGATATTCTATTTATTTGTATTCAATAATATACAGGGAAGTCAATGATATTGTATTTATTTGTATTCAATAATTCATAGAGAAGTCAATGATATTCTATTTATTTGTATTCAATCTTTCATAAGGAAAACAATGATATTGTATTTATTTGTATTCAATAATTCATAGGAAAGTCAATGATATTCTATTTATTTGTATTCAATCTTTCATAAGGAAAACAATGTATTGTATTTATTTGTATTCAATAATTCATAGGGAAGTCAATGATATTCTATTTATTTGTATTCAGTCTTTCATAAGGAAAACAATGATATTGTATTTATTTGTATTCAATAATTCATAGGGAAGTCAATGATATTCTATTGATTTGTATTAAATAATTCATAAGGAAGTCAATGATATTGTATTGGTTTGTATTCAATAAGGTATAGGGAAGTCGATATTATATTTATTTGTATTCGGTAATAAACAAGGAAGTTAATGATATTCTATTTATTTGTATTCAATAATACAGAGGGAACTCAATGATATTACATTTATTTGTATTCAATAATTCATAAGGAAAACAAGAATATTGTATTTATTTGTATTCAATAATTCATAAGGAAGTCAATGATATTCTATTGATTTGTATTCAATAATTCATAAGGAATTCAATGATATTCTATTTATTTGTACATACAAATTCATAAGGAAGTCAATGATATGTTATTTATTTGTATTCAATAACTCATAAGGAATTCAATGATATTCTATTTATTTGTACGTATATATAATTTAAAAGGAAGCATGGGAGATATAACTGGAGTAAATGTACTCGCCAAAACTGAAAGAAGCGAGAAAGCGTTTAAGTAAATATGGAAGTGAGGTAAGAAATATCGCTAAAAATAAACGAAAACGGGGCTGTTGAAACTGTTATAAAGACTTAACAAGATTAATCCAGATAATGTACCTCTGTTCGTTCTTAATGTTTTAATCTTTTTTTAATATATTCATAAGGGAAATCTTTTCTCTGTTACGGCCCATTTTTTCATCCACAAAGTTCGTTTTTATTGCTCATTAGGAACTGATAACTCATATTGAAAATAAATCTTTTTTTTAATATTTTCTCTTGAAAGCTGAGCTAAAACGGGTTCTAGTTTGACCGTTTTAAAACGCAATTTGCAGTATATTCTACGAAAACATAGTTTGATATATGATATCGCCGTTAGAAATGAGTTTTTTTACAGGTAATTTTACAATTGTAACGAAGTAGAAAATGCGACCTCAGGTGGGAAATTTTATACATCTAATCTTGATTGTTAACGCATCTGAAAATATATTATAATTTCCCAAATGTAACGAAATAGAAAATGCGATCTAGGGAGGGAAATTTTATACATCTAATCTCGATTGTTAACGCATCTGAAAATATATTATAATTTCCCAAATGTAACGAAATAGAAAATGCGATCTAGGGAGGGAAATTTTATACATCTAATCTCGATTGTTAACGCATCTGAAAATATATTATAATTTCTCAAATGTAACGAAGTAGAAAATGCTATCTCGGGTGGGAAATTTTATACACCTAATCTCGATTGTTAACGCATCTGAAATTACATTTAAATTTCCCAAATGTTACGAAGTATAAAATGCGATCTAGGGAGGGAAATTTTATACAACATTTAATCTCGATTGTTAACGCATCTGAAAATATATTATAATTTTCCAAATGTAACGAAATAGAAAATGCGATCTAGGGTGGAAAATTTTATACAACATCTAATCTCGATTGTGAATGCATCTGCAACATATTTTATATACAAAAGAAGAGTTGTAACTCAAATCTAGAACCTCACACAAGTGTTGATATAAAGGAAGCCAAAATATAACTACAGGATTATCGATACTAAACAGTCTTCAATAGGTTAGTAGTATTAAGATAACATTAAGAATATAACTACAAAGGGAGATCCCTTATGTTGGGTCTCGTGTCTAAAGTAGGCGTTCTCTACCGAAGTGAAAAAGATGTGTCTACCCCTTATAACCGTTTTGAAGGGAAAAAAGTGCAGGTTGAATAAGGGGGGTATCTAGTAATAAGAAAATACTCAAATGAACCCCAGACACTGGAAAGTATGGGAAATTATGGTATTACGTGGGTACGTCACTTACTTGTAGTCGATGTTGGAAGGACACACAATATAAGTATCGAATAGTTGCTTAAATAATTTATGTTTGTATTCTATTCACAAAAATTGCATTACATACTAACAAATAGCATTAGTATGTAGAAGTATTAAATAAAAATCGAATAGTCTAACTAGTACATATGCCAAAAGTATCACAACTGTGTACTGAATGAACAAATCGACTTTATATTCCACTTGAAGAAAAATATGAATAATTAACTGTAATTAACTATTAATATTCTGTATATAACTGTATAATACAATTTAATTTTTATTTTATATTTATTTAATTTTTATTGTAAATTACCTCTGAGGATGATTGCTACGCAGCCCAAATGTACAAAAAGATTTAAATAAAAGAAAAAATTTATTTGTGTTATAGAGGTTTAATTATTCATGTTATTCTGTGTATCATAAGTTTTCAAAGAAGTATCTGGCATGACTTTTAATTTCACGTAGTAATATATATGTAATGTAGTGGAGAAATATATATAGCTTATGTACTCCGTTAGAGGTAGAATATACTGCGTTTACACTGCAAAATTTCAGGTCCATTTATGCAATAAATAAACAATGCCTGTGAGAAACAAACACTGGTCGGGATGTATTTTCAAGTTTCCTCTGTGTTTGTAGTCAGACTATGTTGGTGCAGCAGCTGTTCGATTTATATTACAATGGACAATTTATATTATTGTAAGGAAGTAGCCTGTTTTATGTTATAGACATTACAATTAGTTTAGAAAGGCATTAGAAAAATGGCGACGTTAACTCTGGTGTCTCGAAAATAGGATAGATCGGAGATTTGCAGGATGGGTAGAACATTGACTGTTGATTAGAATTTCCAATGAGTTTTAAAACCGAATTCTTTCTGGTCTATTGAACATAAAGTTTTTCTCATTTATAAACTAGTAGATGAATTCTTAATGAATGTTCGGCAATTTACTACAGACAATTTTGCTACTTCCCAATCATTGCATTACTATAGTGTAAAAGTATTTTCAATTTCGTGAGTCTATTGATACTGAGGGTACCTACGATTTCGTAGCAGCCTTTGTTATTTGACTTGACATATGTTTAGTGTATAAGCAGTATCATTAGATATATATCTGTATTATTAATATACATGCTATTGTGTAGAATGGTAGGGAAAACAACTTTGACACACATTTAATATTATTCTATAATCAACAACAATAGTTTTTACCATTTATGTGGAATACGTGTGTGGTGTAGTGGTAATAAATGTTACTAAAAAAACTCTAACCAAAAAAATGTTATTGTTATTTTTACATAATAAACACTATTAGTGATCAGAGGGTTTTTTAGTAATATTTACTACCATTTTCTTTATTTAATTTAAACGTTGGCGTAATATTAACAATATAAACATTCTGTCCTCGCCTAATTTAATGCCTACATTTTGAGGTTATACTTATAGTGAATAGAATTTTAATTTTTGTTGGCATTCCCTATCCTTAGTGCTTTACCGAATAGGAAGATTTTATGACTCCACCTGTTAAAATCACTTATACAATCTCGATGCTTTATTCGCATGCATTGCACTTGATTAATCTATGTTATTGAAATCCAAAGGAAACTTCAGAACCGTTGGCTTTCATTTTACCCGTTATTGGAGCTTAATGTAATCGGGAAATACTCTTTCTATATCTCATACAACCGAAAAGAGTGTTTGCGTGTTACACATGCTATTGCGTTGGGAAGGTGGTATTAGAACTTATTTCATAACAGTGCAATCACGTCACACCGGCGTTATTAGGTTAGATCTTGTAGACACACTACAAATTCCCTAAGTATATTGCCTATACGTTCATCCAACTGCGATGCGCTGTGACTTGGATCAGAGAGTAAATACACCTGTCCAGTGATGCAGAAATATATCTGCTAAAAGGCACACTGTCGCTCGTTGCAGTTAATGAGCTTTGATAGGTTAGGTTATATAAATATGCACTATTTTATATATAAATGTTTTCACGAAATATAATATCAATATACCTAAAATGCTTTTTTGTTATTTATATAGGTTTCAAGCTTTATTGATGTAGAAATAAAAATTTGTATTATTGGTATCTAAGCCACAATAATATTGCAAAAAAAAAACAGAGCCTAGCTCGAAAAAATAATGTAAAACATAACGTCAATTTTTAAAACTTTTAATTTTGTAAACTTAGCATCTCTTTTTTTAAAACAGATCATTAAGTTACACTACGTTGCAAAATAACGGTCCTGTAAATCGTTACACAAGTGAACTAGTCTTTACCTTCCTGTATAGAGCGAACCCCGTAAAATGCACTTGGACTTGCTTCTGCATCCGATATGTCCACACATATTTTAAAAATGTTTGTTATTTAATACCAAAGCTAATTTATCTAATATCGACCGTCTCATGTAAGTCAGTGTTTTTACGGTCTTTATCATGTTTGTAGGAAAGTATTTATACTGACACTTTACCTCGCGTCACACCTACTGCGATCTCTCAAGGTCAAGTGCACGGTTGCTTGGTCCGCATCTAACGTTACTTCATTGGCACGCCCAATGCAGATAGTACAGTTGACAATTTGCTCTTCCAAGTGGAAAAAGCTTTTTAAAACTTTCGTAAAAGACCATAATTTGGTATAGGCTTATCAGTATTGTAAAGTCAAATTAAGTGTGTATTTTTCAAATGTTTGTATACTGGTTATGTAGAAACCAAATTGTATTTTTCAGTGTTTTACTTCATTGGCGTATCTTTGCGCGTAATGTTGATGCACGTGTAATAGAACGACGAATTCGTTTCCAAGACTATCTCACTGACGAGTGTTGAGGCCAGAAAACGTTTCCTACCACTTTACTCAAGACTCCGAACCCTAATATAATAAGCCTAATGGCCGTCTCTAAGTTATAATTATTCGTTGAAACTTTATCTAAAGGAAAGTCAGCCGCAAAGATCGCAACAACAGACGTTGAAATATCGAATGAAATAGGCTTCTCAGAGCACCTCAGGCTACGAAGAATAAAAATCGCTAAATCTCTCTTTACCTCTTATTTTCCAGGCATTTAAATACATCTTCAGAACAATTCGAAACATCAAAATTTACTTCTCCATCTTTATTCAAATATGTAAATATAGAAACTTTTCTTCAGGAATGTAACTCCGAGCCATTTTGAATTTTTATGTAACATTGACTTTAGCTCCTTCTTTATATTAGGCCGATTTAAAGTTTAAAACAATATTAATTGTGTTTTTTTAACGTACGCATGTAAAGGGAACCATAATTTCCCCCGTAAATAAAAATTATTAAAATTGGAGACTTGAATATATTTGTTGAAGAATTTAATGTCAAATAATATTAATCACTTAAACAATAGTTTATGACTATCCGAACTTAATATTTAGTAAATTTGTTAAAACTTACTGAGACAGAACGTTTTCTATCGCTATGTGCCGATCTTCATCAGTGTCCTTCTTAGAGATGTTGGGTCAAACAGTGACGGTTTTAAAGGTAGGTTTTCGATAGTATCAAAGAGTATGTGTGATTTGTATTGTGTTTGTTCGTTTAATATGTTTGTATTTTGTGTTTTTGTGTGTCTGTAAATTTCATATTTTTCTAGGGTGTTGAGATGTGGCCCTTTTTTGTTGATGTGTAGGATTTCTAAATTATGATAAATGTCTGTGTATTTGTGTCCTGTTTTTTTTTAAGTGGTTGTAAAATGTTGAGTTGGTGTTACGTTTGTGTTCTTCGACTTTTTGTTTAAAGCTGCGACCTGTTTGTCCAATGTAGAATTAGTTACATAAGTCGCAGTTTAGTTTGTATTCGCCTGGTGCTTTATCTTTATGGTAGTTTATCTTTGTTGTTGGTGTTGTGTTGTATTTTGTAGTGTAATTTGTTATTGCTTTTGTATGCTATTTTGTAACCTATTTTTTGAAATTTGTGGGCTATTTTGTTTGTTGTTTTGTTTATGAATGGTAATGTGATGAATTTGTTTTCCCAGTCTGTAGTGTCAATTTTAGTGTTTTTTTGTATTTTGTACCATAGTTTGTCTATTATTGTGGTGTTGTATTCATTTGTGTATGCTAAATATTTAATTGTGTCTAGTTCCTTGTTCGTGTTTTCTGTGGTCATTGGGACTTCTTTAAGTTTATGGAGCATGGATCTGAAGGCAGCGTGTTTGTGTTGGATAGGGTGGTTTGAGGTGTTGTGGATAAGTGTGTCTGTTGTTATGGGTTTCATGTAAATGTTGAAGCTGTGCTTTTGTGTGTGGCTTTTTGTTATGGTTAGGTCGAGGAAGTTTAGGGATTGGTTGGTTTCAATTTCTGAAGTAAAGTGGAGTTTTGGGTGTATTTTATTAGTGTAGGTGAGGAGTTTTTCACATTGACGGGAGTTGCCTCTGTATAGTGTTATGATATCATCGACATATCTGTGCCAGTAAATAATTTTGTGTGCTTGTGTATTGTTTGTGAGTAACTTGGTGTTTTCTATGTGTTGTAGAAAAATTTCGCTTAGGACACTACTGATGGGACTTCCCATGGGTAGGCTATCTGGTTGTGAATAGCGATCGAAAACGTTCTGTCTCAGTAAGTTTTAACAAATTTACTAAATATAAAGTTCGGATAGTCATAAACTATTGTTTAAGTGATTAATAAGATTCACCGAACGTAATTGACTACAAAATTCACGAAGTCAAATAACAATATTCAACAATGTCTCTTTCAATAAAGAAAAGACTTTAACGTCTTGTTATTACTAGAATTTAATACAACGTAACTAATAATAAAACAACAGTTTTACTTTTAAACAAATGACTTGGCTATTAATGGTTTGATTATATTCAGCATTGTCTTTATAACGTTATCAATTACCCAAAATTAACAATATTTAATCCTCAAAACTATTTTTGATCGAAAGGTCGAAAAATAGATAAATAACCTTAAAGTTATATTTGTACCTTAGTATTCGTACAATTACTATAACATCATGTCTACATTAACTAAATTTTCCTATTATTTTACTTAGTTTATCTACTTAAACTATTAAAATAGTCCTAAAAGTTTGATTGTCGATGTAAATAATTGGAACACCCTAATAAAATACCAAATTTTCCAATATTTTTTGTTACAAAAAGTCAAGAAAAATATTTATTACAGCAAATAAATTCAAATAATATTTTAATCGACTCCTGTCCACTTTTCCATTCCTAATTGTCAACAAATTTGTCTAGTCATGTATCTACAATGCAAATGAATCACAAAAAACACATACATTATTAATTGCACTAACTCATTTCAAAAGTTGCAGTTCAAATAATCATGTGTTAGAATTTTCCCCATCTTTCAATTTTCTACACAGTTGAATTTTTGCATAAATATCTGAGTTTGCGTAATAAAAAATTAATCAGAAAATACATATTTTAAGAAGTCAAATTTAAAACACATACACTTTCACGTTTTGTTCAAAATGATAAAAAAAGAATAACAAAAATATATATTTTTCCTCTATATAACAACATTGGCACTACTTATGGTTATTATTAAAAAAAGGGTGGCGTTCAAATATATCACATATTTACAAGATGGATGTAATTAAATTTTAAGAAGTTTTAGGAAATTTAAAAAAGGAATGTAACTTATAACTTTTGAAATTCAAAAATATCTAAGTACCAACAAACCTAGTTTTATTCCTTTTTGATAATTTTTGCTTTATAATAAATATCCAACTATTATCTCATGTAATAGTTTTTGTAACATTAGTTTCCACATTAGAGAAATAACTTTGATCAATAAACGCTTGAGGGCTACACGTCACACAGCGAACACTATAATCTGCAGTCGTTAAAATTCGATTAGGTTTTTATATAAGGATTCAGTTTTATATGATCATTACAAAACATCCCTATCTAAAGTTGCAAACTACAATTGGCTGCAGTGAAGTACGAGATGATACAATGGCCTATGATGGATATACCTTAACCTACGTTGGAGATAAATGGACTATGATGGAGATACAATGCGGTACGATGGATATACAGTGTAGTACGAGGTGATACAATCGTCTGCTATAGAGACATCATAGTCTACAATGGAGATAAATGGCCTAGGATGGAGGTAAAAAAACTAGGGTGGAGATAAATCGCCTGCGATGGAGATAAATGGATTACAATGGAGATAAACGGACTAGGATGGTGATGAAATGGACTACGACGGAGATAAACTGACTAGGATGGAGATAAATGGTCTGCGATGGAGATAAATGTACTACGATGGGAGATAACTGACTAGGATGAATATACAATGGACTACCATGGAGATAAAATATCCTACGATGGAGATAAATGAAGTAGGATAGATATACAATGAACTACGATGGAGATACAATAAATTACGATGGAGATGAACGGACGAGAATAGAGATACACTGGACTACGATGGGAATACAATAAACTATGATTGAGATAAATGGACTACAATGGAGATAAATGGACTAGGAAGGAGATACAATGGATTAGGATGGAGATACATGGACTAGGAAGGAGATACCTTGACTAGAAAGGAGAAACAATGGACTACGATGGAGATACAATGACCTACGATGGAGATAAATGGACTACGATGGAAATAAACGGTTAAGGATAGAGATAAATTGACTGAAATGGAGAAAAAAATGTTTATGTGGGAGATACAATGGACTCCGATAGACAGGAATAAAAGACGTGATATTTCTCTTACCTATCCTTGGTTGCCAACATTAACAGGCCGTAAAAAGTACATGTTTCTATTTATCTATAAATATTTCAGCGGACGGTGCTCCTTTAGTACGAAGGAGCTACTATCTAATTGAACAAAACTCTATTGATTAGATTAACAATTTTATGAACAAGTAACTGTATTTATCATTTGAATGTTTTTTTAGTCGAAACACAAAAACACTGTTATCTTTTTAATTTAATTTTATTATTAATATAAATGGATTTTTGTTCTTGAATAAGTTTTTATCTCTCTCACTTACATATCTTTCTCTCTCTCTCTCTCTCTCTTTGTAAATTTGTACAATAAGTGTGTGCGTGAGTGGGGGAGGGGGAGAAGAAAAATAAAGAAGATACAGAAGGCAAGAGAGTAAAGGTTCTGTCGAATCGTAAGCATAGCGTCTCTTTGGAAACGAGATTGTTGAACGGATATACGTCGGAAATGAACTCAATTCGTAAAAGGAAGGCCCATTCAATAAGCTATAAATTGAAAAAAATACATTTATTAATGCCATTTATGTATATATATATATATATATATATATATATATATATATATATATATATATATTAAATATGGTGATATGTTTTCTTGTATATATAGTTAATAAGTTTAAAATATTTCAAACACAAGAATACTTTTAATGAATATATTTATTCAAAGCTTTTCGCCGATAAAAAAGTATCAGCATCTTCAGGAAAAATAATTATCTAATAAAATACTTTTACAAAATTAAATCATATGTACTACCTATGGGTAGTACATATTTTAAATTTATTAAATATATATATATATATATATATATATATATATATATATATATACATATATACATATATATATATATATATATATATATATATATATACATATATATATATATATATATATATATATATATATATATATATATGGATGTAATTCCATGTATTTATATATTATACATCTAGATATTATATATATATATATATATATATATATATATATATATATATATATATAACATATTAATATAATATAATAATATTTGAGATATCTCAGAAAAATAACACACTGAGGGCAGTTGTAATGCACATATCAAAAATTTAGTCTATTAATATTAAAGTGGGTTTAATTTTTAAAGCATCTCTAACGTTAGTATTTTTAAATGGGTTACATATTAAACTGGGGAAACATAATAATTTACATTATCTAACGTACTTTCAAAATACACCATTTATTCATGTTTTAAACATTAAATCGATTTAAATAAAATGATTGGGTACAGTCTCTGCTTGAAAAAAAATTAAAATATCTGATAAATACATTTCTGGAGAGAAGTATAAGTACTTTCAGTAAGTATGAGTCCAGGAACTTTCTGCTATTGTTATACTAAGCCTATCCCTCATGTAATTTACCTAATGGCCTCTTATTCTTACAATGTTGAACTGACTTTTAGATGAAACAACCGTCTTAAACAACACAAATTGAAATATCGACCAAGATGGCTACGTCGTTTTACCTCACAGCCATAAAAACAGAAACACTCGTCTAAATTGCTCTTTATCTGTTATTTTCCAGACATTTAAATGTAACTTCAGAACAATTCCCAACATCTCCGCTCGCTCTTCCATCTTTATTCAGATATTTAAATTGTGAGTGATGACGCCTCTCCAGTATTGAACGATGAGCCATTTTAATTTTGCTCGCTAACATTCATCTTGTCTGAGCCATTTTTAAGCACGTGTTTAATTTATTAATCAAGAATGGAATGTACCTCATGAAAAGTTATATTCAAAATGTTTGTTGATATACATTATTGGTATTAATATTTAATCAACTCCATCCCGAACATTGATATTAACCTGCAATTATAATCCCTCAGTTTCGTACTAAAAGCCAGCTTTCGTAGCTATTGTTTGTAGTCTATTTTAAAAATACCCTTCAAAATGATGCAATCTTTACAATTTCGGAAAATAGCTCGCAATAAACAAGCATCTATTGTTTCTAAATGTATAATTAATAAGTACTTTATTTATTGTTTAGAAATTATTTTAACTAAGTAAATTTATAACAGAAAATGAATTTCGTGCATAGAAATATAATAAATAGAGGTAAGGTGTCGTAGGAATGTTTGGTTAATTGGACGGTTTTTTATTTATTTGTGAAATTTGTGTTTAGTGCTTTAGTTTACACTTTTTTGTTTTATTGCAATTTATAATAATTAATGAAAATAATTTGAAACATTTGATTACAGGTTAGCAACGAGACCCTCTCTACACACTGTTTGGAAGTAACAGAGCTACTCCAGTATAGTGTTAGGCGACCTTACCACGGTATTGTGTTAATCATTTATTCCTACTAACGGAGGATCTTTAAGTAATTCCCTGAGCCCTCCCTAGTTCCAGCTACAATTTTGTATACTACTCCTTACAAGATGGTAGTGAGTAGATTTAACCCTTTATGGTCCCGATAGAGAATTTATTTACTTGCTCACGTGATCCCTTAAGAGCCCCTATATTCTCTACCAGAAGGTACCAACATAAATCCTATCTATTCACGAACCTGCCTCATCCTTTGTTAGGGATAATCATCATACCATTCAGTCGCCTTAAAATTAAATAATTAAAAATAGCTTCCATAACCAAGAAAAGCATTAATAGAAAAGATTACATATTGTTTTTTCAAGTTTATTTGAGCACTCGAAATAAGTATTGAATAAATGAGAAACCTGTTGGATATCGAGTCAAAGATTTTAATAATCGAGTTTAATATCGAGTTGGTTTATTTTATTAGTCCAACGTTTCGGCAACTAGGTTCTGAGAAAAAGAGAGAGAGTGTGTGAGAGAGTGAGAGAGAGAGAGAGAGAGAGAGAGAAAGACGGGGGGAGGAAGAAGGAGGGAGGAAGAGGGAGAGAGAATGAGAAAGAGAGAGAGAGAGAGAGAGAGAGAGAGAAAGAACAACATACAGAAGTCAATTCCGAATATTACGTATAGGCCTAAAATCGTTAATTGTTTCATATTGAAAAAAAGTTATCTTTTCGTATTTAGGTATCGTACTATGCACATATACGTTTTTGCAAAATAGAAACAATATATTTTTGTTTTAATCAATTTAATACATGATACTTTTTCCTGTACAGACACAAGGTAATTTTATTTGTACACAAATAATTGGGACGAACAACCAATAGTTACCAGAGAGACTACGGCGCGTATTCATAGCTAACCGGTTGAGATTTATAACAATAAAGTAACAAGTTATTGGTAAAGTACCATTCACAACATAATTTTGATTAAACACTAATAACTGCTGAGAAACGCTAAATAGCAAACATCTAGAAAGTACTGTTGATATATATAGCAATCAAGTAACTATTTAATGCAGCCACAAAGTAATTTTCTGTGTACAAAAATAATTAGCTCGACGCGTTGAACAACCAAAACTGACCAGAAGGCCCCTGCACTTACCCATAATTGAGCTGTTTTATTTGAAAAAAATGAAGTACCAATTTAATAGAGTCAGAAAATAATTTTGTTTATATAAAAATAATTAGCAAGCGTACAGTAATTATATATTTTCTAGAAATGCTTTACAATGTAGGCCCTAAATAAAATATAGGTATTAAGATTTAAAGCAAACTAACAAGTCAATATAGTTAAAATGTAGCTTTGTTTATGCTTCTATAATTTACGGTAACCCTTGGACAACTAGCAATGACGTAGAAGGTTCTTGTCACTTATAAATAGTTAAACGTTGGAGTTTTGCAATGGCAATAAAAAAGATAAGATTGCAACGCAACGTAGTAGATCCAGATTAAATGTTGGTCTTCTATGCCTACAGATCCTGAAGCTCAACCTCTGAACCATGTTATCCATCTGTTGCAACTTATTTTATAACTTACTAACATTCGCACACAGATATTGTTTTGTTTTAGATACTTTCTCCTCTTAATTTACATAATTTATCTCGTAAATAAAATATATGTGGAATAAATGTCTCTAATTATATAAGTGGACGAATAATATAAGTAATCTAATGTTTAATTTTTTATAAAATTTTATTGCTAGTTCAGTTTTATTATATATTTTGCCTAAATAATTGCAACTAAAACGATCTTATACCCGGTGAGAAAAATAATAAAACTCAGCGGTGACGCTTCAGAAAGTTTTAAAATTGAAAAAAATACTTATTAAAGTGAGATAGCGAGTCTTTTTGAGAAAACATAAAATTGTGTAAATAAGTGTCTTTTTTACAAATGTTCATAAAATCAAGAAAGGCTTACTAATATATATATATATATATATATATATATATATATATATATATATATATATATATATATATATATATACTGTTGTCTTATATTAACTTATCACTTATACTTTAATGTACTTAACAAGAATCCTACTTGGTATATATTGGTCGACACGTAATTAAAGTTTACGAAAGTCGACACGCATATATACCAAGGAAGAAATCTTGTTTAAGTGCATTAAAGTGTACGTAATATATATAAATTTTATATATAAAAAATAATATATATAATAATATATATAATAGAATAATAAATATAATTAACCATAATAATATTATAAATAGTAGGCCTATACATGAGAAAAATGGAGTATATAAATTAGAATGTGAATTTTGTAATAACGTTTATATAGGACAAACAAAGAAAAAATTAAAAGAAAGGTATAAAGAACATTTTAATGCTTTTTTAAAACCAAATACATATAAGTCTAATTTTGCAACCCATTGTATTAATAATAATCATATGTTTTCTAATATAAATAATATGAAAATTATAAAAGAAGTAAATAAAGGGTTAAAAATGAACGTATGTGAAGCATTTGAAATATACAAGCATAATATTAATAACAAATTAATAGATCAACAAATTCAAATACGTTCTAAATACCATACTTTGTTCAATGTATATAATGTTGTGGCAGCAGTGGAATAGGTTTGGCAATATTGTAATAGATTTGGCAACTGTGTATTGCTTTATCTAGTAGCTTTGTTTGTTAGACAGTTTTTTTATCATTCTTAGTATTGTAACTCCTGAGGATGTTGGTAATGTAAACCAACGAAAAGCTTTGAGTTTATTATTCAATAAATTAAATATTCCTGTATTTGTGTATATTATTTGATCTTAAAAATAAATTTTATTGTATAATATATTATAAACATAATAAATTTCGGTGTGTTTGAATAAGGTTTTATGATTTGTTACGTATTCTGTAGGTGTAAAAATTATTTTTAGATATAAGTAATATTCCAGTATCGGTTGCGTTTGAATAATCATTATTTATTAGTTTTTTAAAAATAATAATTAAAAAAACAGATTAATATCTTCTTTCCCTGACAACCTATATAACGTTATATATTTCTCATATAGTTTTTTAAAGCTTTCTCTTAAAAATTAATAAAAGCCAGGGTAAATTATGTTTCAAATGTATAAAACCTATAGTATGGCGTATATTAAAACCAGCTGTGAAAGGTTTTAATTAAAAGTAATTACACCTAGGGACAGCGTGAAATAACTTAACCAAGGCTTGTATTTTACCTAAACTGAAAAAGTTTACGCAAAGTGAAACATGAAAGCTGGACTGACATTTTCAAACTTTTCTTTTAAGATGGAAAACATACATAAGACTTAAAAAAACGTGCCAGGTTTATGTTTTAATTATGTAGGTAATGTCAAGCTGACATTGTATTTAAAACAAAATGAAATTTTCTAAAACTCAACTAAGGAAAATAACTGTTCTAAATTGTTAAGCTAATACAAAAAGTTCTTTAAAAATGTCAAAACTTTGTATCTTTACTATAAAATAAGCCTTTGCAATAAGTATGTTTTGATATTTCTTGCTAACTTTTTATGATATTTTACTACCAATAAAAGTAATTAAAATGCATACAAAGTCACACAAACATTTCCTTACCAATTTAAGTAGTTAAGGAACACAAAGGCAACATAAATTATAATGTCGATATATAATCCTATATATAAAAGGATTAAGCTTAAAAGTTTAGGAGCTTGTTATTATTATATTAGTCCGCGTAAAAGTAAGTTAATTTGGACTCCTACTTGCGTTTAATTTCTTATAACCGAGAGGTTAAGTATATACTGTGTAACTTTGTCGTCTAATGTTGGTGTTTTCTGTAAACCAGTGAGTTAAGGCGCTTGAAAGCTTTGCGCATAAAGTATAGAACAGTGGATCCCCACAAAATGTTTTCAAGGACCCCCTCGTAGGTCGCTATATTGACAAGGATCCCTAATTTCTTAAACGCAAATCGTAGATTACACGCAAAATAATTTGAGCCATATTAATTATTATAAGCAGATATGCCTACCCACTTACTTGAAGGGGGAAGAAAATTAAATTTGATTCTACCACAAGTTTATTAAAGTACTGTACATTCAAGATTTTTTTATTTTTACAAAAGATACAAAAAGTAAGACTATCAACATGTTAAACGTTTTATGGTCCTGGCGAAATTCATTAAACTTAATTATGTTAGTACTTTGTAACAAGGAATTAATGGAGTAAAAACAAGTTTAACAAGTTTGTTTTAATTGTGATAAACAGAACGGCCAACCAGAACCTGTTACGAACGGTCAACCAGAATTCTACAATGTTCTCGCGATTAAACACATTTCTAGTTATCCACTGCCTGTTAGGTCTACAAGTTGACCTTGTTCCTCTTCTGAAAGACTCTGGATCCTTTCTATTTAAGGAAAGAAGATCTGATTTCTAATCCAACTCTCATTAGCACCTGACTCAGAAAAGTATTCCTTAAAAGTGTTTACTGAATTTTGTAGGTGCCCAATTAGGGTTTCATTTATTTGATTTGTAAAGCTTTTATCAAAAGGCTCTAAAAGCTCTTTCAACGTGCAGAGATTCGTGAAAGAGCATTTATTGACCTTTGTTTTATTACAACCGACATTTTTTAACCGTCGCACTAACTTTGTCAAACTCGAACACATCTACAATGTTATCTTGTAAGCCTACATTGAAAATATCCAAATGCTCAAACAGACATAACAGATGCACAAGGCTGCAGCGAACGTGTTGAATAAAAATATTTTAATTTCAGTGAGATCTCACGTACCTCTAAGACATTTCCCGCGGACCACCTGCTGGGAACCACTGATATATAAAGTAAAGAGACGAGAAAGTCCAAGTGAGGTTTGGTTTCATAATTACCACCAATTTCCAGATTTAGGCATGAATTCCAATGTAGTGGGCTTTAGATATATTACTAAATAATTATGCCTGGTATTAAACTTTGATGCCTTTTATTAGAAACCTTTTATACTTTGATGCCTATTAGTAGAAACCTTTATTCGAATTTGCACATTTACTTTTGTGAAAAAAATAAATTTCAGGAAATGGAAATAGCGGCATACGCTATTCGGAATTATTTGCAGCTGTCAATCTCACAGCCTATTTGTATTTCGTATTTTTGAAATCAATTCCCTTTAAAGACTCTGTCATGAACAGGCGAAGAATATAATTCTATTTTCGCCATAACCTCAAACGTCAATGCATCAGCAGACGTTAGCTGGGAGTAAAATTACA
>JBAIZL010000009.1:27274894-27314894 GCA_036971475.1 Prosapia bicincta | reverse complement strand
GCTTAATTGGTCGATAATTAGAGTCATGTGATATCCTACATACTAACAAAGTTGAAAGAAAAGGTGCCTTAATTTACAATTCAATTAGATATTAAAGTTTAATTTATAAGGATTAAAATATTATGTATATCTAGAAAACGTTCAACTTCAAGTTAAAATAAAAAAATATCAGTTTCTATTAAATATCTTAAGAGAATCTTATAATAAATTTGAAATTAGAAACGGTATCTAAATCCAATAGCATAATTATTTAAATAAAACTAAAAAATAAATTCGGATTAAAAGCAAATTTATATCTTTTCTATTATACGAGCGCTAGGCTCAAAATATTTTCTATGGATATTAGAACACTAATTATTGCTACATATTTCTTTGTACATAAAATAAATATCTAATAAACCAGTTAAGACCATATAAATAAAGCAGCAAGTTTCTTTATCTTATCAGTTACTGCGAGACGTACACCGTACTTTGACCATCAGTGTCCTGTTAGTGCTTCAGTATTGATCATGTCACTGATACGTTTAGTTCGTGAGATAGATAGTAAGGATAAAGCAGTGTTATTTTCGTAATGAAGGAATACTACATAACTCGCGTAATTGTGATAACGGACACGAAAAGTTTGACAAATGCTCATGATCGGTGGCGGTGTAACAGAAAAGATTGTCGCGTTTCAGTTGGCCTGAGGAAAGATACATGGAAGCCACTAAAGTTTGTGCGGAAGAATTAAGTATGAGTGCAAGTTCATGACTAATGTCACTATACAAAGGGCAGGAAAGGATTGTATGTTATAGTTTTTGGTTAAGGGACATTGAGCTTCCTTAAATAATGGGAGATATTTTGCTATCACTTGTGCAGGATCGTATACATGAAACACACCTATTCTTTACAAGGTTTATAAATTGGTGCCTACTTGTTACAATTCTTTCTATGAAAAATTATACAAATCCAACACTGAACTCAATAATAATCAGGAACAGCGGAAACGTGCTATCGAACGGTCGCTTACCTGAAGTGGACGGGGTTGAGATTGATGCCTACACACTGTTCGATAAAACTGATGAAATATAAAGTTTAAAGAAGTAAAATCTATGAAAGAGGAAGAGAGAGATAGAGAGGGGAAGAACGAGCCAGAGATTATAAAAGTCAACATAACAGAAATTTACGCGGGAAATAATCCTTTAAAATTGTGTGGGATATTTATTTAATGAAATGATAGTTTCTAGTGATAATTCCTCCAAAGTAAAAGCTCACATGAATCAGTGCAGAGCAAAACTGTGGTTAAAGATACACAAAATTAATAAAAGATTTAAATAGTTTAATTTTTGGGATTTTATTTCAGAGAGGAAAGGGATAAAATGCAGCTTTCAAGATGTAGAGAAGGGGAACTATGAAGAAGATAGCGTAAAGTTTTAAAATTAGACTTTAAAAAGCCATCCTACGAGTTCTCTACACGACAAAAATAAGTGCTAAGAAATGTAATAACAAAGATACTTTGCGCACTATTGTTCCAAAATGTACAATCCTGGAAAGGGGAAGTAGGTCAAAATGAAACTTGTCAGAAGAGACATGAAAACTGCGATAGAGGAGAGATGACTACGTTCTTACTTTAGTTATGGAAAAACATCAAAAAGAAAAAAATTCAAAAAATAAATGCCTACAATAAATTGCAGATGTATTTATTTGTAACCTGCTGTGGTGTGTAACGAAGGGTTGAATAGCTCAATATTTAGATTTTATATTATTCAGACGGTGTTACAAAAAATATTCTAAAAATACTCTGCTAGCATAACCTTAAAGCCTAGAACAATTATTACATCAGATTGGGCATTAAAGTTTAAACCAAAAGTAAATATACTGCTGAGTGGGATGTAAAACTTTTCTATCCAATTATTTATAATACGGAAAAGCTTCCTTGAATCAGGATGGAACAAAAGTTATGCTTCATTCAAAATATTATTAAAAGATGACAAGAAATCTGTCTCTGGTATGCAAAATGGACAAGTAAAAGATTAAACTGAAGATTCAATGAAATAGACAAGGATAAAAATGGGAATATAATAAAATGTGTAAAGTATTCAACATGCAGACGATAAGAAAGGCAACCTAAACAAACAAAATTCTCTCCACGAAAAAAAGTAGTATAAGAAGTAATACCATACATTTTTTCTGCAGTACTGTTCCAGAATGTACATACCAGGAATGAGGAATTAGGGGAAAATCAAACTTGCTAGAGGGGACATGAGAACTGCTAATCGCCACTTAATTACGTTTTTAACTCAGTTATGAAAAAGACAGTAAAAATAAAACAAGATGAATGATAGCTCATTTAATAAATTGCAGATTGTTTGTTTGAGTCTGTGTACATAATTCATCTACCGTGGTATGTAGCAAAGCGTTGCATAATAAAATGTTTATGTTTTTATATTGCTCTGGCGGTGTAAGAAATAAATATTCTAAAAATACTCAGTTAACACACTATAAAAGCACAACAACAGTTGTAGCATCAGCTTTGGCACTAAAGTTTAAACCAAAATTAAAAATACGCCCTAGTGCGATATAAAACTCCTACATCCAACCAGATTTCATCCGCCATTCAACGAGCTTCATTCAAGTTGTATTTTTAATCAAACCCACGGTTTGTAAATATTTTGTCTACATAAAAATAATCTACACACGTTCGCGGCTCGTCAGTCCATTGATTACATAGGCAAAGAACGTTCATTTGAAGCTACGGCCAGTACAGATTGGACAGAATACGGTTTCCAACAATTTTACAACTGGACAAGAATTTCCTTTTTCACTTAGAGATACGGACTAAAGGAAAGGTTTTGCATGAATGCTAATTCATTTTGCTCTAGGTTTTAGGATTTAGAGATAACAGCATAATTTAGCCGCCATGTTGTCTGCCTTTGTTCGCCGTCTTTAAGTAAAGCCTTTCGCCGACTAAACCGAGCGACAAAAGATTGTGAATATACTTTATTTTTTGCTACGGCGGCCACAAAAAAGGTTTCATTAAATAGGTAAAATGGAACACATTACAAATTTGTGAGTTCGTAGGTTTGTTTTTCTTTCCAAAATGTGTTAGATTGTGGAAATTAGTTTCTAACTAAAAATTCAATATTGGAAACAACTCACTATGAATAGTTAGACATTTGAATGACTATGTCATCCTTAACTCACAGTGTAATTAAATACGTATTTCCTAAACTATTATCAAGCTATTGGAATATAATTGACGAAGATTATGACTTTGTCGATGGAAGGCATAGCAGTAATCAAATACTTGATAGTAAATTGGTTCTCTTCATTATTGTATTTAAAACGTATGCTCACATTTTTATACCATTAAAAAATATTTTGTAAAAGTATAAAATTTTACAATTACTTAAAGCATTTTATCCTTGTATTATTTTTTTACAAAATGAGATTATGTTATGAATTGTACTTATTTTTAATGTTACAAATTAAATTTATTCTAAATAAAAGCTTTTTACTAAACTATCAAAGAAAACACTCAGTGTTATTTTGTTTACTCAATCTTTGTTCTTGCTATCGTTTATAAAAATTTTCAAGTTATTTTCAATATTAGGCCGTTCAACCGTGTTGCCTTGAAATGACCAAACTTAATCTAGCCACAATAGAATCGTATATCTCTCACTCTTTCTCTATAGCACACGCTCACGCACACGCAGACGCGCACATACAAGCCCGCACATCACGCTCGCATGCGAATGCTTGCACGGACACACACACGCACAAACGAACACACACATACACACATACAAACACATACACACACACGCACGCATACACACACACACACACACACTGTTCAAGATAGCTATATTTCAATGGAGTTGGTGTTAAATATTGTCGAATTTAACACATATTTTTAAAAAAATAGGAGGAGATGTATTGTTACTGGAAATCTGTCAGATTTTACAATTATTCTCAGAGACAGTATTTAAAACGAAACATAATTTAGTAATGAACGTATTGTAACATTTATCTAAATGGTAATAGTAAATAAATTAAAATTAATGTTTGGAACGATAAATATATTGAAATAGGAAATTGTCATAATTGAGGGCAATCACCAGTAGGCCTAAATAGAAACTGATGAATCAACATTTTTAACATTATAATTATTGAGAATTGTTGTACAAAGCGATAATATTAATTAATTATAATAATTTCCGGCAATAAAAACTTTAACGTTTATAAAATGCTTTAACACACATAGTAAAATATAGTATTGAAATATCTGTCTAATTGTATGTATGAATATATAAATTTATAGGTATATATATATATATATATATATATATATATATATATATATATATATATATATATATATATATGATGATGATGATGAATAGTTATTATCTGGAGTACATCTGTTCATTCTGCAGTACATGAAATCGCAGTGCTCCAGATAATAACTATTCATCATATTTTTCCATCCGTGAAGGAAAACGTATCAGCATATATATATATATATATATATATATATATATATATATATATATATATATATATATTATAATAGAGATTCTCATGTGTAACTCGTGACATATTATTATGCTATAATAAAAACTAGTCTTAAATCAACATAATCATTTATAAAGGAGCCAACAAAATAATTAGTATTTCATTCCAAATGTAAATAATATGTGATGTTAAAGAGTAATTATAAAAAGATAGGAAGTTATTAATATTTGATGTGAAATACCATTAAAATTAATTAATTTGTGGGAAAATAATATATCTGGGCTGAAATCTATAATATTAAATTTCTGTAAATTGTTATGAAAATTCCGTGAAACAATCGAGGATTAAATTAACTTTAAATAAACATTATTTGAAACTAACTATATTTTGTTTGTATTACATTATAATACTTGTAAATAAAACGTATTTCGTAACTGTCAAGCAATTTTATTTCCATTTTTCTTGTATTTATATTCGTTTGGAACGCACTCTATCATCGCCTCATTGGCTCCGATGCGAGTAAACGAAGATGAGTTATAAGTAAGGTTAGGTTAAGGACATGACTTTCTGTCGGTCGTGAGAGATAACAAAAACTACGGCTTGCCCGAGAGAATCGTTACAATAAATAACACAAGTCAACATGTCGCTGGCAACCATAACATTCTCACACATCACCGCTGATAATTACTCGGCACTTATAGTAAAACCAATTAGCTCTGTTTTGTCTGTATATATATATATATATATGTTTGTTTTCCTTTATGAGGAACTATAAAGAAAAACCATTTAAACAAACGTTACAAATATCAGTGTGTCTAGTACGTGTAAGAGTTTATTAAATTTAATCAGTGGTATTAATTTTAAAAAAATGTAAATAAGGTTATAAAACTGTGTAAAAGAGTGATAAATGTTAAAGATTAAAACGCTAGATATGTTCTTTAGGAAAACACTCTATGCTGAGGCTGGGGGGAGGGGGTGTCGTGATGATTTAAATTATAAAGAATCCTAAATAGTTGATAATAATGCACGTAATGAAAACAAAGAGAAAAGTTTTGTCGTCACGAACAGAAAGTAAGAAAAGAGTGTAAAGTGAAAGAATGTCTTGAACAGAATGTCATAGGCGGATGACTGGAAAAAGTGGTTGAGTCAGGCCGAAGCGAAGATTGATTGATGAAGTGGATGGAATGCACTCGGGCGCAGGGAATTTATAATTGATCTTGGGAAGGATAAAGGACAGATAGGAAGAGTCGGACGATATCTCATGTAAGTAATTCTCATAAATAATCATAATAATTTTTATAATAACAAAACATTTTAATGAGAAAGAATTAGAAGGTTATTGTATCATTTAAAAAAAGTAAATGTGTTTTTGTTTGCCGGCTTTAAGCTAACCCCTTCGAATTGTAAACAGAGACAGAGAACTGGGTATATATTTGTTACAGATATAACAAAAAATATTCTCGTACTAGTTTTAAAAACAATGTTACTTCAGGAATATATTCCTGTATGTATCAGTTTATTTGTTATTTTTCAAAGTTATATGAATACAGATATTGATTTAAAGCTATTTGTCTTTTTCTTGCGGGTTTTAATCATCATCATCATCATCATCACTCACAAAGTTATCATCATTACATTGCTGCACACGTTATACTCTACTTATACCCGTGATATTATTTCGTAACAATATATTTATAATATTTTCAAGATAAATCTGTTCCGATGATGTGCCTGAATTAATAATATATTACAAAAATTGGACTAATTACCTTTTTCGATAATTCTATAAGTCTGCTAATTATAATAAGCTAAAAGCATTCAACTTTTTAATAATGTTTATTTAAATACTTGAAATAAGTATTGAACAAATGATAAACCAGTTGAATATCGAGGCAAAGAAGTTTATTTAACTAGTGCAACGTTTCGGTAACCGGTTCGTTGCTCTTATCTAGCTTGTTGTGCTATGAAAAATAAAGTCCTTAGATACAGTTATGTATGAGTAATGTATACTCATTACATATTACTCGTTTGGACTCTATATGTTAGGATTTGGTTTCTCATAATACAACTTGTTTGATAAGGGCAAAAAGTCAGATGTCAAAACGTTGCAATAATTGAATAACTTCTTTAGCTTCTAATTAAATAGGCCTTGATATCCGTTTAATAAAAAACCTTATATATATTTATTTTAACTTGATAGTAAAAAAGGAATATTTTTCTCCCTGTAAAATATTCTGTAATTGTTAACTATTACATTGTCTAACTAGACAGCTGAATTAGTAACTAAGTAAATATATTAAACATTCTGTAATTGTTAACTATTACATTGTCTAACTAGACAGCTGAATTAGTAACTAAGTAAATATATTAAACATTCTGTAATTGTTAACTATTACATTGTCTAACTAGACAGCTGAATTAGTAACTAAGTAAATATATTAAATATTCTGTAATTGTTAACTATTACATTGTCTAACTAGACAGCTGAATTAGTAACTAAGTAAATATATTAAACATTCTGTAATTGTTAACTATTACATTGTCTAACTAGACAGCTGAATTAGTAACTAAGTAAATATATTAAACATTCTGTAATTGTTAACTATTACATTGTCTAACTAGACAGCTGAATTAGTAACTAAGTAAATATATTAAACATTCTGTAATTGTTAACTATTACATTGTCTAACTAGACAGCTGAATTAGTAACTAAGTAAATATATTAAACATTCTGTAATTGTTAACTATTACATTGTCTAACTAGACAGCTGAATTAGTAACTAAGTAAATATATTAAACATTCTGTAATTGTTAACTATTACATTGTCTAACTAGACAGCTGAATTAGTAACTAAGTAAATATATTAAACATTCTGTAATTGTTAACTATTACATTGTCTAACTAGACAGCTGAATTAGTAACTAAGTAAATATATTAAACATTCTGTAATTGTTAACTATTACATTGTCTAACTAGACAGCTGAATTAGTAACTAAGTAAATATATTAAACATTCTGTAATTGTTAACTATTACATTGTCTAACTAGACAGCTGAATTAGTAACTAAGTAAATATATTAAACATTCTGTAATTGTTAACTATTACATTGTCTAACTAGACAGCTGAATTAGTAACTAAGTAAATATATTAAATATTCTGTAATTGTTAACTATTACATTGTCTAACTAGACAGCTGAATTAGTAACTAAGTAAATATATTAAACATTCTGTAATTGTTAACTATTACATTGTCTAACTAGACAGCTGAATTAGTAACTAAGTAAATATATTAAACATTCTGTAATTGTTAACTATTACATTGTCTAACTAGACAGCTGAATTAGTAACTAAGTAAATATATTAAACATTCTGTAATTGTTAACTATTACATTGTCTAACTAGACAGCTGAATTAGTAACTAAGTAAATATATTATGCATGTTGGAAATGGCTCGTGTTTGCATTTGGGAAGAAATTAAACATATATGGGCACAATATTATCATATGTAACACAAAGCTTTTAAACAACTAGCCTGGCAAATAAAACTATTATAACATGAAAGGTAATTCAGGATTTAATAGTTGAATAATTACACCTGGCGTTCAATATAATCGATAAATCAAGCCACATACTGGATCCATATTTCATGATTTTTTGATTTTATAGGATATTATTTATTTATTTATAACATATTTGTAAGAAAGGGTTTTTGATTTTAAACAAGCAGAACAAAATTTTAAATTAGACACAACACTTGTAGAGTTGGTTTGCTGTTTATGTTCATTATACTGTATAAATATAATATAAGATGTATATAATAAATATTATTGTTACCTAGACAAGTACCTTTTTGTATGGTTATTATTATAATTTAGAAACGTTGAAGTATATCTTAATTTGAACATCCCTAAAGGCCATCCTAAACTTGAACAACAACTCCCTAGATATAAATGTGATACCAAGGATCTGTATATTACTGCTACCATTTCTTGACCTCATAGACTATCAATAGCTAGAGGACGAGGGTCAAGCATAGATCATCAACTTTAGAATAAAGTTCCAAAGGACAAGAGTGCAATTGTAAAAGTATAACTGTAGGAGGCACACCAATCAAAAGGGGTATAGAAGGTATGAAAAAATCTGACCGCTCCGAGGGTTCTGCGAAACTGTTGAAATAGTAGTGTCTGGTTGGAGTATCATCCGGCCCAGGCTTTGCAGCAAGACCATCGGGATCTTACATATCGTTAGGGAAGTGGTTAAAGGTCGTGGACAGGAGTCACGAGTGTGAGGTTGGGATTCGTAAGGGTGCATTACGCTGCCCCGTAGATAATCCCCAACATATGCACAATATCTACCTTCTTAAGATGAATATATAGAATACGAGTGCTTAGATGTCTTTCGACCATATTCATTATGTGTCAACATTATGTATTTTTTCTTCAATTGTTTCACAAACAAATTATTGGTTTCATAAAAGCAATTAGATTTCTTACGGCGTGTATGTGAAACTATGTATTATCATTTAAATCAATTGGATTTCACTACATCTTAGGTGGGAAAATGTTGTTATAAGTCACGAAAAATAATATATATATCTAAAATCATATTTCTAAAAATATCCTTTGTTTTGTAGAAACTACTTTAACAATCGAGATATATATACATTTAATATGGAAATTTATAAGTTTACTACAGTCATTGATTCGTAGGTGCCATCACACCAACTTTGTCGTGGCCGTCTTCTCTTTCTTTTCTCTCGGGGACACCACTGTACTACCTTTCAGGGCCACCTGCCTTCTGTCATCCACTTTACGAGTCCAAACCAAGCAAAAATAGCATTCTTTCTAATTCTACCCGTATACTGTTATCCATTTCGTTACAAATTTGTTCATTACTGACCCTTTCAAGAACGATTTACCGCAACTTCGAGGTCTATTGTCAATTTCCATCGTAATTAATTTCATATTATTACCTCTGTTAACATCTCACGCCTCTAAACCGTATAGTGTAACGCTCTGAACAATACTTTTGTAAATGAGTCGCTTCGTTTTTTTTGGGATTGTCTTTTGCCAGAGAAGAGATTTCAAGTTTTGTGTCACTGCTATGCCATTGCTAATTTCGTCCTCACTATTTCGTTTCTTAAAGATCAGCCCCAGACAGCTATGGTCGCATATCTAATCCTTGCCTTACATATTCATATTTTGGATTGTCCATTGTTAGACCGGCTCTCTCATATGCCTCCTGCAACTTTCTTATCGTATAACTAGGATTGAGTTCGTCTACACTTATCACGATCTGGAACTGTTTATTATGAATAATATAATTAGTTTAATAACCAAGCAAGCAATATTCAACGCAATGCTTCCAACAAAGTTTATTTTTCAAATGAACCGAGGCAGAATATTTATAATAATGTATTTTCAAGTGAAGCGATAACGTAAGCTTGGCTTTAATAATGCGGCCTTGTGTCGCGTGGCAACGAGCAGCGCTAACATCCAGCCCTGTCGTTTTTACCGCTCCCACCGCACGGAATATTAAAACAATAATTCCGACATCACTCACGTAAAGCAACCCGGTTCGGACACAATTCAAATTTACCCGTCGTAACTCTACTACGTTGTGATTTTTTTGCGGTCTCGCCAGTGTGTTGCCGCCACAACTTTGGGAGGAAATTTACATCTAAATGTGAGGATAGGCTTTGTCGTACGCACAGCCTTTAAACACATCAGTTTTATGGTTTATAGAACAAAAATAATGAAAGCATTTTGTGTAATAAAAGCGTATAACGTGTGTAATTTATACTATCTTATCTTTTTAACGTGATCACGCATTGTATTCTACTGTATCTCGTAAATAATCTATTAGAAAAACAAATGCAAAATATACGTATGCTTAAAATGAATTCAAATTTAAATAAATAATAATCATACAATTACTATCGCTTAGTGATTAAAATAATAAATTTGGAGAATAAAAATAAATTCTGTCTTTATCAAGCCTTTTGCCCATATTTAAGAAATGAATGCCGTCTGTTACTTTGTTTACGTCTAGGGAACGACTGGAGTTGTGTTACCTGTAGTCCAATACATTTGTTATACATTTATTGAACATCAATGTTCAATTAACGAAACTTTTTTCTTTCAATTTGATGAGGTAAATCTTTGCATAAGTTTCTAACGAAATAAAACTTTCTTTCTCTATCTCTCTCCCTCTCTCTCTCTCTCTTTATATATATATATATATATATATATATATATATATATATATATATATATATCCTCTCTCTCTCTCTCTTTCTCCCTCTGTATATTACAGGTTCAAGTTCTCTTGTTAAGAAAACCATTGATCGGAAATGATTCATATACCAAAGTGTTTCAATAGTGCTTTTGGGGGACGCATGATATAATTTGTGTTTAACGCAAGAATATATTTATCAAAATAACGTAAAAAATAAAGTTCAAATTTGAAGTTCAATTACTCTTTGATATCTTCATTCTTGAACCTAAATAATGCTCACGACAAAGAGTACCTTTAACAGATACACGTTTCGAAGAAACAAACATAATATGTAATGTAATAAATGGGAAAACAATAACGCGGTAGTTAATTCAGTTATTTGAAAGTATGGCACTACAAATCACTAGGTAATTTTGAATGTTGCTCACTGTAAGATTCTATGAAGGGCTACGGCGTCCTACCAAGTCTGTAGCAGCGTTAGGTCCCAAACGGTGCTGGAGGTTTAGCAAACCGTAGTGGACATTGAGCATTGGTCATGTTAATGGCTCTCCCCTCGGGTACATGGATTGAGGAAAGGTTACGTGATGACATTGGTTTCATAAAATAAATTAGACTTTTTTAAAAGAATATATCAAAGTAGAGTTTATCGTTGAGAAGGTTAGAACGTGAGTCATTGGCAACTACCCTCTTTTCTTCTTACTCAGTCTGTCTCTCTTTATCTTTACCTATGATCTCCAACTCTACTACTTATGTACGGTTGAAAGACATGGGCGGTAAACAAAAGAACGGAAAACATAAAAATGGTATGGAAATGGTATTTAGAAGAAGACGTTGCAGACTAGCGATAAAAGACAAAGTACGAATTAACATTAAACGAAAACAAATTAATATAAAACATACACTAAATGAAAACATATAAAGAGAAAACCTATTTTGTTGTGACCATATGCAAACAATAAATGAAACACAAATTCCTTGAGAGCTCGGGAAAGTAAAACAAACATAAGAAGAAAGTGAGAAGTCTTGTACTGCAAAGATACAAAGATATACAAACGATGAAAAAAACCTCAATGAGGAAGACATAAGAAGGGCAAAAGAAATGGCGAAATGGATACTGCGATACTCCAGATCATGGATAAGTAAGTAAGTAAAAGAAGAACCAAACACAAATAACAAGTCATTTTACAAATATATGTACAGTATTTTGTTGCAGAAAAACTTCACCAACATGAATAATGCAAATGTTTCAGACATACAAGTGCATTACAGGGGAAAGTTATTTATCTGTAGATTTTAGGGCAAAAAAGTAGTCGCCGGTAAGTATCGTACTCAAGAAGAGACTGATTAAACTTTCATGACCCACGCCAGGTGCAGTCCACCAATAAACTCTCACGCATATTCAATTAATTTAAAGAGGATTAATTTGTTTCGCTGCAAATCGAAGTGATTTGTGTTGATCAATGATTAAAGTTTTAAAAAAGTAAAACAATTACTTAAAACGTTTTTTAATATCCAATCTGTAATAGTATTACAATATTAAACAGCAGATTAAATATAAATAAAAAAAACAAGTAATATAGAACAATCAAAGTCAATTTCTATTTAGACCAACACAGAAAATTTTTGTTTCGGGTACTTTTTATTAAATAGTTACAATTATTGTAAACAAAGTAATATAACATTTGCTTTAAATCTGTTTTTCTAGAACATAAACTATAACATAAAATCAGCTGTATTAGGGATATTAAATACCAAAGATCTGATAAGTCTATTATTGCTGCCCATATTTTAGAGACCAATCACAATCTAGATGTTAATAATGTCAAGTTAATTAAGAATGTTAGAACTAATAAGTTGTTAAATAGTTTCGAAAGTTTAAAAATTAATAAACATAAACCTGAGAATTTATTAAATTCTGATAGAGGTCCTATTCCTCATTCAATTTTATATTCATTTGTTAAATACGCTTATGATTTTTATATTAAATTTTGTGTTGGTTATAATTTCAAAAAAAAATTTTAATTATGTATTTTTGTATTTTAAATTTATATTTTAGTAAGTTGATGTAAGATATCTTGCTTTCACTCGATGGGCGTGGCTACGCCTTGTTTAACAGGTGGGGCCGCGGCGGTCGGAGTGGGAGTGACTAGTTCTGTAGATTATAAATAAGGTATTTTTCTAGAGTTAATCAGTCTTTGTATGTTATTCCTCTGAGGATGGTTACTTTGTAACTGAAATGTACATTAGGGTAAAATAAAGAAAGTTTGTGGTTAAGAGGTTTTTGTGTATTTATTATTAAATTCAACCACAGTATATTCCTAATAAATAGTAATATATATATATATATATATATATATATATATATATATATATATATATATATATATATATATAGTGTAAACTAATGGAAGGAATAGAATATGATCATTTACACATATTCAAATGCCTATGTGTTCTGTCCGTATAATGCATAAAAAGTCCTAAATATGTCAATATAAGATTATTAAGCACGACAAAAATTTTAGATATTAGAGACTAAAAGAATAATAATCACGACAATATAAACTCCAAGAATGATAAATTATTAAACCTAAACAAAACTAACATTATCAAAGAACTTAACTATAAATAAAAATAAATTAACTTTACAAAACATTACAATAACCTTTCTTAGCATAACCTGCCTTTAAAGAAGGTCACCAGTTCTACCACAGACAATAGAATTAAAGCATCTTTATTCAGAAAAAAAAGAATAAAATAATTTTATCTTCAATGTACAATTATGTATAAATGATTTTTTAAAAAAAACGTTTTGCTACAATTACAAATACGTTTACTAATACAAATGTTTGTGTGGCCAATCGATCTTGTGTGTAAACGTATTATTGTGTATTCATGTGGAAAGTGATGAAAATTATTATTATTATTATTATAAAGTGAAAGTAATATTATTCAATCAATATATTATTGAATTTATATTCATATTTGATAATAATAATATATATATATATATATATATATATATATATATATATATATATATATATACCCACTACACACAAATATTGATTCAAAGTACTAATAAAACTTTTCTTCAAATAATTTCTTATAAAATTATCTACCGTGGTGACATCTGACGGAAGACGGCAGCGTTTCAATGTGCTTACAGCGCGTAATGATATTAGCCTCGTATTATTATTAAATTATTGCAAGTTGTATTGTAAATTATTGTTTAATAATTTCATATATACTTGAAGATTTGCCTTAAATTTACTAAAATTTGTTCAAAATACAAATGTATGTTTTATAATTTATAAAATTGCTATTATTTATAACATTTTTTTAACCCATTTTTAAATACTAAATTTAAAATTATAAGTTACCAAACAATAAATGTTTAAATAAATACTTATTGTAGATATAACACTATTTGAAAAAGCTCGCTAGTTAGCAGTAAGCCTTTCCCGAAGGATTCGCCCGAACTTTATATCAGCCCTGCATTACATCCCTAAGTAGATAAGACATAGCACTTGACAAACACAAGCTGTCTCTGTCTGTGACACATGGCAGACCTAGAACTCCCGCTTCAGTTTCTATTGTATAATGATGTGCTACAGTGTAGTGGCTTATGACATGTCATTACAGCATGTAGTTCGTTATAATGTACCTGCAGGGTATATTGTATAATACAGTGTATCTCCTTGCTACATTTATTTTATCTAGCGCAACGTAATATTAAATTATTTCCAATTGCCATTAATATTAAAAAGCGTTGAATTTTGGTATTAATAATATTTATTGTTAGGATATTTATTTTTTTAAATTATTGAATAAATGTACAAAATACACAAAACCGTTGCACGTCTTAAATTGGCATTAACTGATTTGGGAGTTAGAGATTTTTATATTTTATCACTGCCAGTGACTTACGAGGATTTGAAAAACTACTGCATTAATTGAAAAAGACCTTTTATATAAATTTAATAAAAATAAGGTAATAGTTTTTAAATAATTACTTTATCAAGTAATAAATAAATACAATTATTTCAAATACAAGAGTTGTTTATTTATATATATTACGTATGTGCAATTATATAATATATATATATATATATATATATATAATTTATACATTTTCAAAGCTTTTGCGAATAAATGCATTAGATTCTTCAGGAAACACAATGACATAAAAAAATTACTTAATAAAATCTTATAAAATAAGGTGTACAAGTTATATGTATATATATTATTATATATATATATAATATTTATATATATATAATATATATATATATATATATAATACTCTTCCTTATTTTTACGCTATATAAATATTTTTTAGTTCAGTAAATATTTTGACTTTAAACGTTTTTATGTCTGAAATATACAATGATAAAAGTTTCATCGTGGAACCTATTCTGTAAATTCACTGAAAGGGATGATGCGAGTTCGGGAATGAAAGGGTGTACCGGAACAGAGACCATGAAATAACTCTACGACAATAAAAGCAAGCATCAAGGGCGCGCTCTTACAAAGGAGAGCGGCGTTCACATTTTACAGATTTAACGATGTAGTTAGAAAGTGAAATATTTTGTTTTCTACGTAACAGTTAATGTCAACGAGATCCAACTTGAACAATTACTTGTTAATATAAACAGTTTAATTGATAGAAATTCTACATTGTATTAAGACGGTAAGATATATATTACAATCTTATAGGTGGACGATTGGAAACATGTATTGTCAGAAAAAGAATTATAAATTTAGAATTTGTCTCTCTAGCTGTTTAATATCATAAAACAATACAGAGGCAACACCCGACAATGCGACAAACTCACCTACACTAATAAAATACGTCCAAAACTAAATTTCACCTAAGAAATTGAAACTAACCGATCCCTAAACTTCCTCGACCTAACCATAACAAAAAACCACACACACAAACACAGCTTCAACATTTACAGGAAACCCTCAACGACAGACTCAATTATCCACAACACTTCAAACCCCCCTATCCAACATAAACACGCTGCCTTCAAATCCATGCTCCATAGATTTAAAGAAGTTCCAATGACCACAGAAAACATAAACAAAGAAGTAAACACCAAATTATATTTAGCATACACAAATGGATACACCACCACAATAATAGAAAAGCTATGCCACAATATACAAAAATAAAACACTAACATTAACACTACAGACAGGGAAAACAAATACGTAACATTACCATACATAAAAAAAACAAAAAATAAAATAGCTCGCTAATTTCAAAAAACCTGATACAAAATAGCATACAAATTTAATATCAAGTTACAATACAAAGTACAACACGACACCAAAAACAAAGATAAACTACAAGCACCAGGCGTATACAAACTAAACTACGACAAATGTAAGAAATTCTACATTGAACCAACAGGTCGCAGATTTAAAAAAATGAGTCGAGGAACACAAACAGTACACCAACTCCACATTTTACAATCATAAAAAAGAAACAGGACACAAATACACAGACATTTATCATAACCTAGAAATCCTACACATCAACAAAAAGGACCACATCTCAACACACTAACACAATATGAAATTTACAGACACACAAAAACACAAAGTACAGACATATTAAACGAACAAACACAATATAAATCGCACATACTCATTGATGCCCTCGAAAACCTGTCTTTAAAACCGTCACCGCTTGACCCAACATCTCCAAGTAGAAGACACTGATGAAGATAGTCACTTAGCCATCGAAAACGTTCTGTCTCAGTAAGTTTTAACAAATTTACAAAATTTAGAGTTCGGATAGTCATAAACTATTGTTAAAGTGATTAACTAAGATTCGCCGAATGTAGTGGACTACAAAATTCAAGAATTTAAAAAGAAATTGTGGTTAGTGAATCTTTGTACAGTTGTGAAAAAATATTTGCCCAGTTGGTTAAATATTATTAATTTAGCGTATATTTACCAGTTATATTTTTAACTTTATATCAGATGAATGAAATGAGTCGCAGAAGTTTGAGTACGACATCTAGCCTTTGACTCGTTTGAGTCGAATCAGTTTGAGTATGTAATCTGGAAGTGGAATAGTTTGAATTGCATAGCCTCGAGTACCTAACCTGGCGGTCGACTGATTTGAATTAGATCGGTTTGATTACGCAAACTGGTAGTCGACTCATTTGAGTTGTATATCCTCTATTTGTCTGATGACTCTCAATACGCAATCGTTTGCTATACGAGATATGTACGAGGTGGCGTTTATTCCATCTTCTTAAAATAAAAGTAGAAGAGGAACTGTATCAGAGTGAGCATTGGTAATGGAATACTTAGGTTATACGATTATCGCAATATCTAAAGCCTTCTCTTCGAGTGCATATATTTGTAAGTGTATTATTTATAAACTGGATATTTAATATTACAATTAATGACTAAAGATTAGACACGATAGAAAGCAGATACTAGATACGACAACAAATATTTAATTTATATAATGATTTTTAAAAAAAATGTATTTAGGTATTAAGCTAAGTTTTCTTTACATTTTTTCTTAAATTAATCAAACCCAACCCAATAAAAACCTGTAATCACCTCCTTCCTTACATACATATCCGATCGAAAAAACGAGTGTTCATATATTTTTATTACCAATAATAAACGTTTTATTTGTTTCCACGCTCCAGCATGCAGACTACACAACTAATAAAGCCCGAAACAAATCATCACAGATGTAACAGGCGCTCTATCAAAATGAATCATCTGCGTTGCTTCAGTCCTCCCACATTCGCCACAGATTCGTCATTCTACGAAATTGACGTCACGCGATTTCATTCAACTCGCGATATTTAGATTAGGTTGCATCTACATTAGGACGTCCAGACGAGTCGTCTGGTATTCGAAGAAACATGGTTTGGAGCTATTTGTACCGACACATGTGGCAAAGGGAATTTCTAATGTTGAACTATTTTACTTGTAAACAGTGTGTGTGTGTGTGTGTGTGTGTGTGTGTGTGTGTGCGTGTCTGTGTGAGAGTGTCTGTGTAGTGTGTGTGTGTTTGTGTGTGTGTACGCTGATGCATGTGAATGTGCGTTTGTTTGTGTGTGCGTGTTGGTCTGCTGTGCGCATGTCAATGTGTGCATGTAAGTTTTTTGTGAGCGTGTGGATTTCTGTCAGTGGTTGCTTGTGTGGATGTGTGTTTTTAGGGCGCACGCGCTTGAGCATTTGTGTATGTGACTGTGTTGTGTGTGTGTGTGTGTGTGTGTGTGCGCGCGCGTGCACGCGCATGTGTGTGTGTGTTTAAGCTCTTAAATTCTCTACATTCTCTCTCTCTCTCTCTATCTTTGTCGTGTGAGCAAATTTTAAATAGACGTCTGTAAAAAGCTATTAGGGCAAATAGTTTTACCTTGCTTCTCATCGATCTGTGTTGACTTCAACGTTTAGAACGAAAGAAAACTTTAGATATCAAATTCCTTAGAGTTACGCCTGTATTCTATCAAGAAACAATCATTATTGTAGCTGGTTATTCGTAAGCTTGCGCGCGAATGATCGATAGAAAACATAAAGCTAGCCCTCTTCAAAAACATTGGTTTTTTAATGCTTGTTGCATCGAAGGTCATCGGCAGGAGTTACGAAAGTTTAGAAAACTGATATCAGTAAATTTGTTTAACAACGTCATGTAAATGATCTGGTTAATATGACAAATGAAAAAAATAATTTTCATAGCTGCTTTTCGACCTTATCAAATCTACAATATTGTGATATAAATACTATAAGTTATATTGGTCTTTTACTTCATCTACCGCTTGCGCTCGCCCTTCAAGGTGGCGCCCCAGCTTACGTGTGACCAGCTATACTTTAAGGCCTACACACTTATAATATTTAAACTTACCATAGAGGTATTTATTTGTTTTTACTTATAATAATAAAATATTTGTTCAAATCAGATTACGGTTAATTTGAAGAAAGAGACTATGTAAATAATATTTTCTCATTCGCTTTCTATGTTATATTATGCTAGTATTAATGACATTCTGAATACTCATGTTCACTTTTGTTAGGAATATTTCTATTTATTTGAGTAGAGTTTTCTCCCTTTCCTAACGTTATTAAGTTCCTTAATTACACTTTTGCTTTTACTTGCGACCAGACGTTTTGTTAACTAAAGGTTGTTAAATTATTAGCTTACACTTGAAGGAAACATTTTAGTCTTACAACTTCTTCAGCCCCGTATTTTTGCCGCTATTGCTGCAGTTGAGCTTCTTTGATATAATTTTTTGAAAGTTAGAAGTGATTTGTTCGTAGAGTATCTGTGTCGTGTTTGTTCATTAAGGGTGTCATTTTTATGTGTCTTGCTATGGCATCCTAAATGAACAAACACGGCACAGATCACACATACTCTTCGATCACATCACTTCTAACATTCAAAAAAATGGCACCAAAGAAGCACAACTGCAGCAATCCTAGCTGCAAAAATACGAGGCTGCAGAAGTCGTAAGACGAAAACGTTTCTTCCAGATGAAAGTTAACATTTTAACAACCTTTAGTTAACAAAACATCTGGTCGCAAGTAATAACAAAAGTGTAATGAGTAATTATCAACCAGCTCGTTATGAACAGCAACAAGACTTCGTTAATAGGTTATGAAAATAGAGCCTCTCGCTTGAACAGGGGAAAGTAACGTAACGTAGAGGAAGGCAGAACATTGTACTAAAATATAGGCCTATAGAAATAATGCCTCATTTCATAATTCTTTAATGGTTTAAGAGGTAACAGGGAAGAGGTGGGGTCATTGTACCATACTTTAATCAAGGAAGACAATACTGCCAGTTACACCATACATTTGATCCTGGATACTCAATTGCACAGTATGAGACAATACTGGGCCTAATAAAACACACACAAAGCCTTCTATAGTACCGGGAATCGAATCCAAAACCTTCAGGGCGGTAGTCAAACGCTCTATCTACTAGAGAGTTCAGAAGTAGTTCAAAACTGAATTTTAAAACTATTTTGTATTAGTTCTTTTCGTTTATTCAAATAGAATTAAAACAGTTTGTAAAGTTAATTGTCGACTATTACATCGATATCTCTTAATTTTTTCGAAAATGAAGAATAATTAAACAACTTGTTGAAAACAAATTTAAAAACACTTTAAACTCAGTAAAACTGTAACAAAACAAGCACACAGAACTATCTTAAAATACGTTTTTCTAGGTAGTAATTTGCCAGCAAATGTATTAACTTGCGTTGTAAGTGTTTTAATTAGTGGTTTTCCCACTTTATTGTAAATAACTTTATTTTTATAAAACAATAGAAAAGGAACAATTTTTCTACTAGGAAAAAAACAGACAAAAATTAGTAGTTCGGATATTAAAAAAGGCCAATTTTCCAAAATTTTCATACTTTTTTACACTCTCAGTAATGATTATGTTTATTTGATTTCTTTGAAGTGACCAGCCTCTTTAATACACTAATTGTCAGATAATTAAATTATTTGGTTTAATAGGGCTTCAAACATGAGAGGAACAATACAATTAATTACCTTCAGCGGCAATAAACGGTAGGTGGTAAATTCGCCAGCACTTCTCTTGAAGTTGACTATAATAGAATAACGGAGAACAATACAACAAAGAGGTTGATATAGCGGGCTAACTATTCTAAAGCTTTACTCGATGTCAACAAATGGTATTCTTAGTGCATAATTTAGTTTACAACATATCGACACACGTGGATGGAGCTGTGTTGTGTAAAACACTTGAACCAACTTTTAAATAGGAGTTATATGAATTACGTGAACAAAATATAGCGGTGAAAAATTTATTCACAGCAATTTTTTATAAAGTTAAAAATGTTTTTAAGTCTGCATTTTAGAATTATTTTGAGATATATTTGTTAAATACCTATGTGAAAAGAAAACGGCCAATTTGAGACTTAGAGCTTAAAAATTGCTTTTAGCTCTTGCACACATACCTACTTATTAAATTTATAAGTTGTATTCTATTTTTTTTTTAATAACTAAAACGTGTAAAATATATGAAACACTCTATTATAATATGTTACATAGACATTTGATTAAGGGACGACTATTTTCTTATGAGGCATTTTTTTAATACAATTTAATCAAACATTATATCAAATTTTCACTACTTTCCTGTCGTCCTTTATGGTTCTCTAATTTTGTTCCCGAGCTAAATATAGAATCTGATATGAATTTTTTTCTTTTGATTGGAGTTTTACTTGGCTCAAAATGTGTAACGTCAGTAATTTATATATTCAATATGTGTTTTCTTGTTTAATAATGAAAGACAACCAAAGTTATTCAAATACAAGAATTATTTATTAAATTTATATTCAAAGTTTTTCGTTGATAATCAGTACCATCATCATCAGGGATGAATAGTACAATAATGCCAACATCATCAGGCAATATTGTAATATTTATTCCTGATGATCTTGATACTGTTCATCAACGAAAAGCTTTGAATATAAATTAATAAATAATTCTTGTATTTGAATAACTTTAGGTGTATCTGATATATTTATAAATAATAATAAAGTCATATATAAATAACAAAAGCTAAGTGAATATAAATCCCATAACACAATTTAAAAATTTACATATTGCAATATTTTTTCATAAGATAAATGTGTATACAAATATTAATAAATAACCACATTTATCCTCCGTAGTTAAAATAGAGATCCAAGAATGCAGTAAAGAAAATTTACCATGAGATATATTCTGCTTTACGCACTCAATTTAGCGGCCATTAAGTTATATCAAGCTATTTTTGTATATAAGATCTATATAAATAACAATATATGCATATATACAATGTCCAATTTGCTTGGTGTTTCAACTTTTAAATTAAATTGAAATTAAAGCTCCAGCATGTGAATCGTACACAATCCAAGTAATGTACAAAACTACGATTCATCTGCTCATTTTGCAGTTATAGTGGATAACAATTTTCGCAGACAAGTGAAACCTTCGGCAGAAAAAGTCCTATAGTATCCTCATATGCTTTACCTCTAGAAATCGTTTAAGCTGTTAGAGGTCCCATGCAGGACCTTCAAGTAAAAGTCAGGTGCAACATAATTATTATCTCGTAACTAATGTTGAAGATAAAATGTTATATAAAAAACGATTGAATACACTGAATTGATGACGTACAAGATTGTATCTTAAAAATGTCTAATATTTAGTTACACAATAAAAACAATGCAAAAACTTAATAAAATCAAATCACAAGCATAGAGACTTTAACGTTCAAGACAATCTTTAGATAGTCTAATATTCAGATATACAGTAAAAGCAATGCAAAATCTTAATAAAATCAAGCCACAAGCCTAGCGACTTAAACGAACGTTTACATAAATAAATGCAGTAATAATACATTAAAAAATATGTTAAAGATACATCCAGATTATTTCTTAATACACACTAGTTATATTTTAAACGTCTCTATTGGTGTAAAATCCTGTGAGTTTATTCGTTTTCCGCCATTAGGAGCAATTCATCAGTAAATTCCGTTGCAAGTACTTAGCATATGTGTTACATGTACAAAGCACAACTAATTTACAGGAAGCAACTTGCAACGCAATATCTGGGACAAGTTACTTACAGACATTGCCACTTTGCGTGCGAACATGTCACATGTAGATGCATAATAAACGATACAATCACTCATCACGCGGTAGTGGTGTAGTGGATCTAAATGAGCTAGAGTGTTTCAACACTCTTTCATTCAACATTGTTGGTGATTTGTTTGTAATATATGTATGTAATAATTATATTGATTAAAATTCAGTTACCTATTACGATATATCTTTAGGTGTAGTTTCAACAGGTATTAGATACATCTATTCTTTGAGGTTAGCTTGTGAGGTTATGTTAGTACAAACAAAAGACGTACACAAAACTTACAAATTAATCAGTTAATAACTCATACGCGTTTCAATGATTAAGTCATCATCATCAGTGAGTGTTACTACTGCAAAATCTATCTTACAACTAAGGTGAATATTAGGTTGCATTTCTTTTTATACCGTGGAGTAGAATTGTAAACCTTGTGTTAAAATTATCAAGAAACGATGATACAAAACCAACAAACAATTTAAACACTAAACCATTTACCGTGAAAAGTATCATGAAGAACCACTAAAAAAAATTATAATGGTTTTTCAAAATTTCACCCAAATTTTCTGACGAATGAAAAACGACAATATTTCTATTTAGTTTAAGGAAAACTGTTGTAATGAGGCTGAAGTCATTTAGAAATCACAAGAAGTGATGAAATTAATATTACCAACAACATTGCGTGGATATAAAGTCTGTTTCTGTTAGTGTTTAATCATCGTTATTTTATATCTAGCGTTTACAATTTTCTGTCATCTATGTTCTACTACTTTGCCAGAGTTAAAATGTATACTTATAATTAGATATATTTATTAAAAGAAGAACGTAAAATAAATATATACCACTTGGCCGTTTTGAAAAAAAATCGTAAAATAATTAAATTAATATAAACACGTTCCTAAAATAACACATTCTTTGTTAACGCATGAATTTTTTTAAAATTTCATTTTGAATATAATTTCCGCAGTCATAGGGCTATAGAAAAACGTGAAATTAGTGTTAGTTTTTCTGTGGATATAATTTTATTATTATATAATTTATTATTTAAAAAAAAAGAAGTTTTATTACTGTTATAACAATTTACTGAATAAAAAAGTCATGTAGTATAACGCAGTTTAGACAAACATACTGAATCTGTTGAAACAATGTATTCTTAGTTAAATCTTAATGACCACGTTTTAAATGTTTTACAGATATTTTTTTATATAAACAGAATAATTATTTTACTACGCCTATTATGACCTGAAATATGATAGTAATTTCAATAAGTGAATTAATAAGTACAATTAATTAAATTTAAAACAATAAATAATTTATTGAATTAAAATTAACTGATTGGAACAAGTTAAAGACGTGTTGTTGTTTATAAAATTCTGAATACATTGAAGCAATACAAAAACTCTTGTTTAACTTGATATGCGATTCTCTTGGTGCTATGTATAATTTGTGCTGAATATTCACTATAAATGTCTACATTATCTTTTTTAATGACACGTTTTATATTTAAATACAAATATAATTTATTAATAGTTGCTTCCTTAATATATAAATATTTATGAGATATTATTTATCGTGTGTTATAACATTTTTAGAACGTAAGACGTATTTTGATTTACCTTACTATTTTCAAAGTAAAACCCACATCAAATGTTTTATCATAAAATTATGCTCGATAAGAAACAACATATATAGCCTTCCATGTTGGGTATAATCTATGCTAAAGCAGGCGTTTGGTTATGCAAAAGCAATTTGTTTGCATTTTGCCTATGGTGACAGTTGTAGGGGTAGCTTACCTGTATCGGTATCGGCCCCGGGGACTCCTATGCTATTGGAATTGTCGTTGATGAATGCCTCTGTCGAGCTTGTGAAGGTTTGCGGTGAAAGCGTCAAGTCCTGCCCACTTTCCGAATCGAAAAGGTCAAACGTTGTCGTGTTAGCTCCATTTCCTGAAACATAAATATTGTTTTGAGTAAAATAGAATATGTGAAAACACATCCCTAAAAATCAACAGAAGACAAAAAAAATAGTAGCACTAGAAAATTTATTCGATACGCATAATTAAAATTTCCTATTAAAGTTATATTTTATACATTTTTTAACTAACAAAATGTTTGAAGATGACTCGAATTTTTATTAACAAATAATTAAAATCGGTGTAAGTAAACAAATTTATATTTTTTCATAGATACAATATAAAATCTAATTCAGTTAAGGTATACCTTTTTCAGTAATATATATGTATATTTTTCAGTAATATGGGATTTTTTTTAAAGCGGTGCTTCTGCTGTTGAACACACATATACACTGCACAAATATTAAATATGGTGATATGTTTTCTTGTAATGTAGTTAATAAATTTATATTATTTCAGAAACAAGAATACCTTTAATACATATATTATTCAAAGTTTTTCGCCGATAAAACAGTACCAGCATGTTCAGAAAAAATAATTATTTAATAAAATAATAATAATAAAAAGTTTACAAAAATTAAATCATATGTACTACAAACAACCATATGTTTATAAGTATTGCACTTTATGTAATTTTTTCTATAACATCAATGACCTTATAAATAGTTTTTGATCTCACTTGAATCTGTTTATCAATTAATCTGTCTTTAACGTTCTGTTTATAAATTTCCTATGTTTCACATATATTCTTCTTTAACCTTTATTTAATTATTTAATTAATTTCATATTGTTTATTTCAGGAAATCTGTGTCCATTATTAATACAATGAATAGCGAAATTTGATTTGTATATGTTAGGTTTAGTATAGGCGTTTAAATGTTCTTTGTATTTTTCTCCTAATTTCTTTTTTGTTTGTCCTACATCATATATATATATACATGATGTGCGTGTATTGGTGTTTATGAAGTTATGTTCCTTTGTGAAATTATGTAACGGTTTATAGAAATGTGCTTTCTGTATACGCTTATTCTTTTCAAATATAAACACTTTACAAGGTTTAATATAACAAGTAATGTAAGAAACATTTTTTTTAGTCAATTCGTGCTTTATTTAATGGAATAACATTTTATTTCAGTTACTTTTTATAAAATAATTACAGTTAATATAAATATATAAACATATCACAGAATCACAATATTTATAGAAAAAAATAGAAAACAAGTGACTATTAAAATAATAAAAAATAAAATTAAACTTATTAATACTTATTTAAAAAACCTGTTTAAACCTCAAGCGTCATCCACTACATGTTACAAATTGTATATATATATTGGAAAAGGAGAGTGAGAACTAATAGGATGAATTGAAAATTTAACCATTTTTGGGCTTAAGGCGATTCAATAGCCGATTATAAGGAAATTCAAATTTTCCTTACAATTATGATATTATTTTGTATCAATGAAAGATTTTATTTCAGTTTGATTGTTTAAAGTTTATTAATTCTATAACTGGTAATTCTAAAACTGACATTTACAAAGGAATTTCACTTTGTATTAGTTTGATATATAATCAAAAGTTGTACAAAATTAATAGGAGATTATCATAATGTTTCTAATTATAGGTTTTAATGTAACTGCTTCTATATGCTCTGAAAATGGTATGGAAAAATAATGCAAACCACAATTACAAGTAAAAATATATATAAGTGATAAACTCTATAATTGTTGTAATAAAATATCGTCTTTAATTCAGAATAACATTGCTCTTGTTTATTAGAAACGTATATTATTTACTAAAAGGTTTTGAAAAACTCTTTAGACATTTATTTCTATTTTGAAACATCGAAGATGACGTGCGATTATAGATGAACTCATTGTTGAAATAAAACTTCTCTTTGATCGTGGGAAGAAAAACAAGCACGTGTGAGCGGAGAGTTTTCAATAAGCTCCGACACAACATTCTAATCACACTCTGCAAAGTTCGGAGAATGAGTTTTCATTCACTTTATGGAATGTTTTCTTTTCATTTTGCAGAGTTTATGATTACAAGGAAACGGTTTTGATAATGCTGCGCGACACGTCAGAATCAAGGGTTGTATTAAAGCGTCACGTATCACAAAGAATACGCAAAAACAGTGTTGCCAGTGTTATCTTCGGTGCACGGAAAGTAGTGAGTAATGACAGCGATTATTTCCATTGTTCGCCATTACAATGCGTTCTCCTTCACCCCTTAATGTCCTTCCCTTTTAATTAATGACACCCTCCCCTTAAATACCCCCTAGTAGAGCGGTGGCAACCCATCACTTAAGACTATCAAATGTACACCTCTAAACCTTTAACGATTTCATGGTGATCAGTGGTCTAGAAGTTATGAGGGAACACGTAACACCAATCACGGGGGTTAATTAAAATAATCTCTGCTTTTATCAACTAACAGTTTTATACACATCAATTTTTTCCAATCTTTATTTCCTGAATTTATTCTACTTTATTTTTGTTGTTAGTATAAGACTTTTGTTGTGCATAGAATAAGACAGTTAACCCCATCAACGGTAATAAATAAAAATTGTAAAGGATTACAAACGCCCTAATCACAGCACGGTAAGAAACAACGCAGATGTACGTGTGTAAGAAATTCATATGGCTAGGTGCCGCTTCGTAAAACCTACCGTCTTATTCTATATACCGTAGTTAATATTACTTCAAACTAAGCATACGTACATGGAATCTGATATTGAAGTTAAATTAAAATCGGAAAAATTTAAATTATTCCCTCCAACTTATTTACTAATGAAAATTATATGTCGGATAAATTTTATCGAATAATAATAACATTAAATAATAATATTTATGTTATTAGGATTTTTAAACTTGAGTAAATTTATCGTGTTTTAAGAAAAACTACTTAAATAAATATTTACAAATATCTTCAAAGAATAATTACCAAACATAATTTTGCCCTTATAATCCCAGTACTAGCGGATCATAAATTCATATCCCTTTTTCAACTTACTCACCCCTACTCTACCGTTAGTGAGTAAATGTCTAACTTCATGAAAGTTATGAGCATGTGTACATAAAGGAAGCGACTCTGTTTACGTGATATTTTATTCCGTTTCCAGTGTGAGAGGTAATTCATTACTAATTATTGTGGGTTTTTTTCTTAGTCCTACTCAATCTTACCCTCTTATATGACAAATCGTAACCGGAAGATCCCTTTACGATCTTAATAAAGAGTAGGTATAGATAAACTTAAAGCTCGTGACTCTACTTACATGCTGCAATTACATCTCTACTGGGAGGGGTGGTATCTCTGCAATAGTATAGTCTGTACTTGGGGGGGGGTTATTGTTCGTAGGGGGTTTACCTAATCTTACCCACATTTACAATGCATTCTTATTCTTCGTAGGATAAACTTAGGTAAGAAATTCATTATAAATAATTGTTATCGAAACCGTCTTAAAACTGAAAATAAAACTACTAAATACTATGAAAGTACGTAATGAATTAATTCAGTTTTATGTAAAAGAAGAGAAAAAATAAAATAAACAAAGTTAAATAAAAATAATAATACTCAAACGAAGAATGTAAAGAAATAGCAAAATATTTGTCGGCTGGAAAAATTTGAGAGAGTGTTAAATGGTAAAACTTTATTAACATAGCGGTTGAGGAAGGTATGAATTAAACTAGTTTTAGAAAACAAACACCCACATCACATAACCAAAGAAACAATTTATCAGAAAATGTAGTTATAGTTTTTCCGGTTGATTTGTCCATGGACAAAGTAGTACAATTCAGTTTAGCGGTGCATTAACATGTGAACGAGTAACGCAAACGGGAACGCTGTGGCGTTTAGGTTTGCATAGAGTTCTTGAAATGGGAGCAATTTTATCATAGAGATTTTGCCTGGGGTAGCCTAAGCATCTACAATACGTTTGCCATGAAGATCCACTCGCCATGCCAATGTTGCGATACTCACTATGTTTAACCGTAAAGAAATCTTTACAAGATGAAAATAGGAAACCAGACAGGTTTGTCTCTTATCAATAATGCGGTTCAGTGAACTGTTAGAACTATGAAGTGCCTGAGGAACTACCATTGCGTTTTAAGTGAGTAATATTTACTTACAACCAAACCGTCAACGTTTATATATATAGGCCTATATATATATATATATATATATATATATATATATATATATATATATATATAGTTATTATCTGGAGTACATCCGTTCATTCTGTAGTGCATATAACTACAGTTCCGACGTTTCGCTAGAATCTCATCTAGCATCGACTCACTCTTCAACTGTTGTTGGGTTCACCTCGCCAATGCTAGATGAGATTCTAGCGAAACGTCGGAACTGCGATTTTATGCACTGCAGAATGAATGGATGTACTCCAGATATTAACTATTTATCATGTTTTTCCATCCGTGAAGGAATACGTATCATCATCATCATCATCATATATATATATCGCGAATCAAGTGTTGTTGTGTAACCGCTTCAACGCTAGATGAGATCTAGGCCATTCAGCGAAACTGAGTTTTAAATCACTACAAAATGAACTTATGTAGTGTGGATAGTAACTACTCATCATATATATATATATATATATATATATATATATATATATATATATATATATATATATGCGCTCGTATGTGTATGTGTATGTGTGTGTGTGTGTGTGTGTGTGTGTGTGTGTATGGCAGTATTTCAACAAGAATATTTGTCACAAATTATATGTTTCAGTCTACTTTTATAATTCATGACAATTTTCTAAAAAAACTTTACACTATATATTTTCACTGGCTTTGGGCTAGCACTAAAGTTGATGCCAAGTTTCATAACGTTTTGGCGTAGTGTTTAGACATCAGGCAGACATTATCGGTAAACAAGACCTTGGTACATAACACACGATTCTGTATTTAGAATTATATTTCGCCATAGTTACAAATATTCTAAACAAACATTACTTTAATACTTCTATTTACATTTTTAAACTATTTGACAACGTTGCAATGCGTACATTTTATTATAAACGTTTAAAAAAGTACTACATAAATATAAAGTAAAATTCATCTTTATTACTGTATTTTAAAATTAAAAAGATATTTAATAATTGAAACGTGTGCATTTATCAAAACAATTTCAAAGCTCATCATTCATAAGTGAGTGTTTATGAGAGTGGAAGATGAAATCACAAACCGGTGACGACACAGGCAGGTGTACCGCCCACCATGAAGCCTATTTTTACATTTCCTTTAGACCGTGCCAACTGAGTCACACTTGATGCTTTCTGTTTTAATCTCTCCGTATTCCTTCGCCTCTTATCTTATTGTCTTTAAAGCGTGTTTCATTATTTTTTCAAAACTTGCAACTCATTTTATCCCAGGAAAGTGGAATATTTTGAAGCAATTATGTTATTGTAATTTAATAGTGATTTTGTTTTATTTAAATAGCAAATTGTAATTGCAATGCTTGGTAAATGGATTACAGAATCTGTAATACCAAACAGTTTATACCTGGAGCTTTGGAGTTTATAAAAAAACAAGGATATTTTATACTCTCCTTGAAAATTATGGAAACTGATATATAATTTTAAATTATATAATGATAGGATGTAACTTATTTTAAAGTACGAAATATAATTAGGATTTATAAAGACATTAATAATTGAAAATGAAAAATTTTGTTTAAACTAAGAAATTGTGTAATACAATTTAATTTAATTTTAAATTAATTTAATAGGAGCCAGAACACCCAACATATAATTAGGTACTACTGTCTCCTATTATTGTTTTGTATTATTTATATTAAGTAGCTAAAATGCAATCAAACACCTGTTTTTAAATGAATCATCTAGATTTGACACTTACATCGGACCTCCATTAGGTTGATCATAATATCAAAGAAAACTAAAATCTTCTAGCGTGTACGAGTATAAAACGCATCATTTAAAGGGTTAGTGTCGTCATGAAAAGATCTTCTTATAGAGGTTAAATACCTATAATGAACTGTAAGAGTAATTTTGTTACGTAATTATAATTGTAGTGGTAATTTGATCTATTTAAGGTTAAAGAAATTTAGGAGTAACGTTTTATGACTTTTGAATCTTGACTAAATGAATTCAAAGTCACGTATTCATGGCTACAAGAATAGAAGGATCAAGTTGGCTTTATAGAAAGTTGTTAAGTCAGTGCTTGTTGTATATTATATGTGTGATGCAAACTCCCAATATGCCGAATAACGTTTATTAATGTTAATTTTTAATAAAATATGGCAAAAGCTCTTTCTTATCTCTTTCATATTTCTTACATATGCCCACCATTATTTATTGTTTGCACCTCTGACGCACCTTGAGCACATCTCCTTAAGCCATCTGCACATCAAATAAAGCTAGAGCCCACCATTCTTCAATGTCCGCACCTCTGGCACACCTTGCGTACATCTCCCTAAGCCATCTGCACCTCTAATAAAACTATAGGCCACCATTCTTTAAAGTTTGTACCTCTGACACACCTTGAGCACATCTCCCTAAGCCATCTGCACCTCTAATAAAACTAGAGCCCACCATTCTTTATTGTTTGCACCTCTGATACATCTTGAGTATATCTACCTAAGCCATCAGCACCTCTAATAAAACTAGAGCTGACCATTCTTTATTGTTTACACCTCTGACACACCTTGAGCACATCTTCCTAAGCCATCTGCACCTCTAATAAAACTAGAGCCCACCATTCTTTAAGGTTTGTGCCTCTGACACAACTTGAGCACATCTCCCTAGGCTATCTGCACCTCTAATAAAACTAGAGTCCATCATTCTTTAATGTTTGTACCTCTGACACACCTTGAGCACATCCCCCTAAGCCATCTGCACCTCTAATAAAACTAGAGCCCACCATTCTTTAAGGTTTGCGCCTCTGACACAACTTGAGCACATCTCCCTAGGCCATCTGCACATCTAATAAAACTAGAGTCCATCATTCTTTAATGTTTGTACCTCTGACACATCTTGAGCACTTCCTAAGAGATCTCCATTTCTGATTAAACTAGAACCCACCGTTCCTCAATGGTTACGTTTGAGCACATCTTCATAAGAGATCTCCATTTCTGATAAAACTAGAGCCCATCATTATTTAATATCCACACATCTCCCTAAGACATCTGCACTTCTGAAAAGATTATATAAATAAGAAATTATTCACTAAGATGACGGTGTTTCATAACACTTTAGAGCGGTACTAGTCAGGAGCTCCTAAATTGCAAACATGTATTGTGAATGCCAAAAAAATAAACATACACAATTTCCCAACATTTATATTGGGAACTTTAATAGGTAGATTTTCTAAATAGAAAATCCTTGACGAAATTGGAGTCATTAAATGATCAAATCCTTTAACTTACTTGATCGTTTGTCAAGGTTTGTTTTTAAAACGAACAGGCAGGGTTGTTGCTATGGTTTTATGACGATCTGCCAGTGTTTGTAATACCACGTAGGATAACAAAGGATTTAGCATACAGATAGCGCTCAGTGTAAGATAAAATCTCATGGGAGGATAAATAGGGGGATCTACCTATATAAGGTCGTGTACCTACATATTATATCTTTTTGTAGGACGAATGTAACCTAAGTACGGGTGATGCTATGTTCGAAAAAGGATCATAATGATACCATGGTATCGGATTAGTGGATAATTGCCTCCAATAGGCAGACTCTCTTGCTTACGACCAGTCTTCGGTGAAGGGATGTGACTACCACTAAACCTTATTAAAGAAGGTTGACTTATTTAAATTTGAAAATTCGCAAACCTAAAGATAAAATATAAAACGAAATTGTTTAACGAATGTAACAATATTGATTTATATAAAATTAAAAAAAACGTTAGAGTTTAGATAATTTTCTGATCGAAAGTTCTTTTCAAAGAAATCCAATTATACGTGTAAAATGGTGAAGAATAAAGCTGATTTATTTTATAGTGGCAGATAATATATGAACTACTGAGAAGAGGATGCTATAACATTATTAACAATGAATTACTTAAGCTTTGAGTTGTTTAAATATTTTACCCAAACAATAACTTATATTAAAAATAATATTTAGAGCCATTAATTTATCAATGAAATATTTTTAAAAAGATAACTCGCTTGCTTCTAGTTGTCTGATATTTTTGCGATAGTAAAAAAATAACCATAAAAAGAGTCCAGGTTTTATTACAGGGCTAGGCAAGTAATAAACATTAATGTTGCAATAAAACAGATAAGATAATCTACGATTAGGTCCTAAAGAGACAGATTATTTACGACGAAAGTATTTATTGGATATTTAAAAGCACGTCATCCGTTGAGGGAATAATGATTGGTTCCTCAGTCGAGTGCTTTTGTTTCCAAAGAAAGATAAGAGCCTGTTTCTGCCCATAAAAATGAAGTGTATCTTATATTTATTGGTGATCTTATCGCGTACTTGAGCTCAAGTTTCCCTACTTAACTTTCCTAACGTTCCGCCACACGTGTTCGGAAAGGAAATTCAAATAATGCCATACCCGGAAGCTGGTTCCCGTGATAAATATAGTTGTATGGCGAACGTATTTTATTCTCTTGAAAATGTTTCCATCTATATGCATCTAGGTTATAATATAGTCAATAATTTATTAGTGCAGCGTTCAGTTATGGAAATGAACTTTACAAAATGAAATCCGATAAATGGGATATTCCCTGTCCTTAGATGTAGGTTAGTATGGGAGGGACATATGCTGGAGATAATCATATCGTATGAACTTCACTCCACTTTATGGAGATCCGATACAATTTTACATACGTTTTTACATACTAATTTCTTTATATCCAGCTCCGTCAACAGTTTTATTTATTTACTCGCGTGTAATGGAAACACTTTTTCTGGACTCCATTATTTCGAAGCTAGACTATTTAATAGCCCTGCACTCGAAGCATTTACCAGTAAGCAAGCGTAGGAAAATCGGAAATACAGTAGGAACATCGGAAATACATCAAACAGATAAAAACTAACTAACCTAGAAACAAACAGACGAAAAAAAGCATATAGCTTGTATTTTCCTTTAAAATGTGCTCCAAAACAGAACCGTAAAAATTATCGATAAAACATATTTTTTGCATATGTATATGTTTTAAAACCAATAATATATAACATAATTTTTCTATACATATTTTTATAATGTACACTCTATAGATTTTATATTAATTTTATAATATATTATTAAACATTATATTTACTTCGATAGTACTTCGATATATTTTTAGTTATATTGGATATAATTAAAAATACATTTTATTAGATTACTCTTATTATTATAATTGTTGCTAGGTATGTATACACAGACCTAATGTTATGTTTTATAATTTATTAATTTATTGACGCTGAGTCTGTAACATTTGTAGGCAGTAAAACATATTCAAAGTAAGAATTTATTTTATAATGAACAAGATATTTTATTAGTTTTTTCTTAATAATAATATGTATTATGTATTTATAAGATGTGAAATGGATAACGTTTGATTTCCATAGTAAATTAAAAGTCAAATATCCTAGATAGATGTTGCATTCAAGTCAGCATTGTCTTGTAAATAAAATTAACACTAATTAAAAAACCTTAAATTTTTAAAAGCAATGATAAATTTGTACTTGTAACATTTTTAGTGCTTGCGAATATTATAAAAAAATTAATTAAATCCGTTAATTAGTCAACAATGACATTAATAAAATCAGAAATGAAAATTATTATTTGTTATATACTTTTATTATACTATCATAATATAATTTTACTTTGAATTTTTGGTTTCAATTCCAAACGAGATTAATATGTGCTATACAGGAGCTTAAAATTGTTTTCACCATATTACCCAACAAACCATATATATATTCACGTACTAAAAACCAACAAATATAGGTTATGTTGTAATACATCAAAAAATGAGAAACAGTATTATAAAGTTAAATGCCAAAACATCAACTCAAGGAAAATTAAATGTATTGAAAACACTTTATAAAAATAGAATCCATGACAAACGTAAATAAATTTATGAATCGTAAAATATACTGACGTTTTAAAACTAATTAATTGTAGCTTTAACTTGTATATAGTTCAACATGCTTATTGTAATAAACCAAATATATTGAAATGTATATATTGACTAATATATAAAAAAAACCAATTTATGTTTGTTATTCTGGAAAAATTATTAACACGTGTTAAAAGTCAATTTTATGATTCTGCAATTTACAAAATACACGATCAAAGAGGTATTTACTATGAACATTGATTTTTAGACCATGTATGCAGTTTGAAATGGCTAAAGTAGGTCAGTAGGTTGTAAATGAATAGCTGTATGTTATTGATTGCCAAGAACGATAGTGTATGAAAGGTTGTTTACAATGTTTGACTAGCTTATAAAAATAGAAATAAAGACTCAAGCAACTAGAGTTCTATCAGTTTTAATAGTTTTGCTAAATCGTAACATAAAGTGCGCAAATAAAACTTGAATAAACTAATCTACTAGTTTATAGAAAAAGAAAAATAATATAAAAAAATAAACCTAATTCCTACTTACGACAAGAAAGAAAAAGATTATTCAAGTTAATTTTTAATTAATATTTATAATAAATATAAAATATCTATTCATACGACAGAGTTACATAAAATAGTGGCAAAACAGAAAGCGAAATTAATATTTAAATTAATTATTATATTTAAATAATGAATTATTATTTCTTTAAATTTTTATCATCATCAAGTGTCATCCAATACAAATAAAACAAAATGTATTTGAACTTGATTAGATGAATAAAAAGGATTTTTATAATGATTGAACGTTTGAACAAGATATACAAGTTGATATATTTAAGACGATTGTGATATAATAGTAGGAATTGAAAAAAACACCAATAAGATAAAAAAAACAACAATTAACAGGTAACGTTACAATTTAATGTTTGAGAAATAGGGTAGGGATTAGGTACATTTATTGTCGATGTGAATTTTCAACGTTTGTCCCGAGTGTAAATCAGGTTTTAATGTATAGCTATCATATAGTCAATAGTTAAATTAAAAATATCTATGAATATTATCTAAAAACATTCTATTAGTAACGTGGATGTTAAGTTTACACATAGCCTATCATATATTATGAGAAATAAACGAAAATTAAAACTAAATTGTTGACAACTAGGTAAAATTAAACGAAATTATCACTTGAACCGAAGTGTTCTAATAAAATGGAGTTTTATTATTACAACATGTTACATTTAATTTATCTTCACTATAGTATCCATTTGGTCTACCTCTCTTTTCACTTTCACAATATTCTTTGTTCATATCTATTTCACTATTTACTTAATCCGTATTTCGTTTTAAATTGCCCTCAGTCCGCCTCAGCCCGTATTCCTTAATCCGCCTCTCACCACATAACTTACACATTAACAAACATTCACGCAATGACAACTTATGTTGGATTGTTTTATCACTAACACTTGCCGCAAAACTGATGATATATAAATAATAATTCATTTAAACACATTTAATCTAAATACTGTATTTTGTCGCGCTTTCAGTATTTATGTGTCGGTTATCGGCGGCAAAAACGGTTCCAATAAACAACGGACGCAAGCCATGGGTATGGATTAATTAACTGTATAAAAGGACAAGTTGGCTTGTGCGGCAAATGAAATAGAGTACGAAGTGATTTACTCGTGGGGTTGTCTGGTTAAATAACGACACAGATGCGATCAGGCCTTCCCCAACCATGTCCTATCTGTGGATTGTTTTTATGGAAACTTGTAACAACAAAACAATAACGCTTTGAATTATCTTCGCAAAATAGTGAAGCGGGTCAGAACACGTAATAAGCGAATTTCCCTGAACAACCCCCTTTGTTAGAATTGCTTTATATTGCGGAATTGGAATTCCTTTTCATTGTAATTTAAAACAATGGAACTGTGATTTGGACGTACATTTTCTTTGTTTGCGTCAACTGTGAACTCTCGGAACAATATAGTACTATTTTAGATATGCTATCAGAACTTATATATATATAGTAATTTTGACCCACTGGAACAAAGATTATTGTAATTTCACGTACATATTTGAAGATAATACCTTACTTAAGGGTTCTTGTATTGTCTCATATATATCTATCTTAGAGCCTTATTCTGACACTGTATTTTTATCCCCATTCTCTTTACATTATCACACTGTGTACACACACATACACACACACACACACACACACACACACACACACACATATATATATATATTTATTATTTTTTTTTTTTTTTTTGACAGCGGTGATCAAAAAGTACGGTGAATGCATTTATATAGCGGCAACAGATGACGCTACATCCATATGATGTAATTTACTTGGTAGCTTGATCTGTTGAGACAGGCAGCAACAAGTTTCAACACGCTGGAGCTTGTCAGTCGACTGCCCAGCCGCTAGAGTGAGGTCGTCTTTATCGTGGATAGCATCAAGGATTCCGAACAGTGTATTAACATTAATTTAAGTTGGAAAAGAACGCCGAAGAAGCTCAGGAAATGTTAATATCTATGTATGGCGATGATGTGCTACTCTGAAGACTGTGTACAAGTGGTATGACTGATTTAAAAGCGGAAATGAGGCGACGAACAGCGTTAGGGACGTCCATTAACCTCAAAAACAGACGACAATGTGTAAAAAGTAGAAGCAATTGTTTACGGTTCCGTTCAAAGCATTTTAACCGATATTTTGCAAATGAGACGAATGAGTGCAAAATTTGTTGCTAGACTTGTGAGTGATGAACAGAAGGAAAATCGGGCTTCAGTCTGCACAGAGTTGAAGGATCGTCTTCAGACAGATTCGAACTTCATGGCCAAAATTGTAACTGGAGATGAAAGTTGGGTCTATGGATATGACCCTGAGACCAAAATACAAAACTCTCAATGGAAAGCCAGTGCAGCTCCTCGCAAATGAAAAGGCACATCAAGTAAAATCGAACATCAAGGTTATTCTCATTGTTTTTTCGATAGTGAGGGCATAGTGCGATCAGATTTTGTTCCAAGGGGAGCAACTGAGAACTCTGAATCTTATAAGGGCGTATAATACGAAGAAAGAGGCCAGAGAAATTGGTGAATAGGAATGGCGTTCTTCATCATCACGACAATGCGCCGTGTCACACCTTGTTTTTCATTTGCGTGTTTTTGCCGAGATGTTTGTAGACGTGTACAGATGTTTGTAGACGTGTAGAGATGTTTGTAGATGTGTACGGAACTGAACTCTCCGTCGCGGTTACGCTATCTCTATACATACTAAACTCTTCGTCGCGGTTACGCTATCTCTGTACATACTGAGCTCTTCGTCGCGGTTACGCTATCTCTGTTCATACTAAAGTCTTCGTCGCGGTTACGCTATCTCTATACATACTAAAGTCTTCGTCGCGGTTACGCTATCCCTGTGCATACTAAAGCCTTCGTCGCGCTTACGCTATCGCTGTACATACGAAAGTCTTCGTCACGGTTACGCTATCTCTGTACATACTAAATTCTTCGTCACGGTTACGCTATCTCTGCACAAACTGAAATCTCAGTCGTGGTTACGCTTTCAATCTACATACTCCAGAACAGCATTTCATTTGTTTTGCCATCGTATTTCATTTGTACAAATTTAAATTCACTTTACGTTTGCAATTTTCAGGAAGTATGTAACTGATAAATCTAAACTGATAAATCTAAACTGAATGATGATTTATAAATAAAAACATATGTTATTGTATACGATGTGTAGCGAAATAAAATGCTATAAGCGGTAAACAAATAGATATTTTACATATTTAGGTGAAATTGCTTTATCATTTAACAATAAACTCCCAACATTTTACCGAATGACATATCAATAATCCAGCACTAATTAGTGATAAATATCGGAATATATAATTTTAAATCAAGGATAAATTTCCTTTCGGTCACTAAATGTAAATAATAAAAAACTTTATTAATCATTATTTTATTTACCTGGACTAGTTTTGGCAACTAGTGCGACCTTCATCAATGATAAGCTTAAACTAAGGAATATAGAAATTAGGAATTGCCATTGATGGTGTGCATTTTTAACTACTTCGAATTTACTTTGTAAGAAACTAATGTGTTTACAGTTAAAAGCATATAAAAAAAATAATAAAACTTTATCATTGAGTTAAATGGTGTAAGATAATAATAGGAACACCGTTCGCTAGGCTTTAATGCTGAAATTGTTAACAATTTCACAAATATTTGATTATGAAAAAATATTACCAGACGACTTTGCGTTACTTAACAACTTTGGTAATTCATAAAGAAACTTTGTGAGTAAAGTGCCTCACAAGTGCTAGGTAAATTATTATCAGTCTGTCGGAATATTCAATGAGAGCTGAATACACGGTTTAAGGGTGAGTAGGGGTAAAAACCGGAGCGGGTGTTATCGCAGACAACCCTTGCTAATAATCCCGTCACGTTCAGTCTTGCCCTAACTCCGTTTCGGGATATCCCGAAGGCCTAGATAATTCTCAACTGAATAAGAAAGGGTTTGCGAGTTGAAATTTATACGTGTTTAAGATATAGGTTTTTTTCAAACAAATATGTTTTGTATAATCTTACAATAAACTGTCCCGGAATAGGGGTTTTGTTGTTGTACATTTTATCAAATAAAAATGTTGTAACTAGAATACAAGAATATAACAAATTACGCAGTTTAAAGCTATTCCCTGAAATTCCGTAACACAATTTTCAAGGACAATGTTTCATAATTACGGAGAAAATAAAAACGTCAATTACATCAAATTATAAATTAACTAAAAAACGCTAATTTTAAAAGGTTTGTGTAATGAAAAGTGTAAATTGGAAAATTATTTCTGGCTTTGTGATTCTTCAAAATTGAACTGAATAATATTAAACAAACAAAATCTGTCTTTGAAAAGGCTTATACTGTTTTCTTGTAAATGAAGAAAATAGAGGACTTCGTTGACGAAAACCACCTCCACGTCCAACACAGCGACCCAACGTTTCTGTCCTACATCGGCTCACTGACCAGACCAGATCTTACGCTGCTCCACCCTGATCTGATGACATGTACCAGCATGGAACTGAAAGACCCAGCTAGTGGCTGCGGACACCGTGTAATTAACATCACTGTCGCACAGACCGACGACCTGCAGCACCTAAGAGAAAACCAAGGTGGAACTTTAAGAAAGCCAACTGGACAAAGTTTAAATTGCTCTCCGATGACCTAATAACGGGGGATCTCATTACAGATTGCCCTGACAAATCTACAAGCGCCCAATCAACTGTGCCTCGAGGACAAGTGAAAAAGCACAGACCTTTCTGGTCAGCGAAACTCTCCATCCTGAAAAAGAAACGAAATGACGCCAGGAAAGCTGCTGAAGTTGAAAATACAAGAGATAGTTGTGTAGAAGTGCGACGAGCGCAAGCGGCCCTCCAACGGGAAATTAAACAAAGCAAGCGACAAGCATACAGAACCTTTGTCAGCCGGTTGGACTATAAAAAAGATGGAATAAAAGCACATCGTTTCCTGTCAAGTCTAAATAATCAACAAGTAACTGCGTCTGCAGAACCTATAGTATACCACGGCAAACACATCCATGACCCCAAAAAGGTATCAAACGCTTTCTGCCAACACTACGCCAACGTTGGAAAATTAAAGATTCCTAA